>JAVQJL010063443.1:0-16880 GCA_036024295.1 Nannoperca obscura | reverse complement strand
CAGACAGTGTCGGAGGTAAGCAGCTCGTTGCTCTGCTGGTGTCTCTGTAGGTCCGGTCCTGCGCTTCCTTCCCTCCAGTGATAAAAACACTTCATTCAGTTCAAATACTGAACAAACTTTTACTCACTGCTGAGAATCAGTTGAATCTGTGGTGGCGACGTTACAAGTGTCCCATGCAGCCAGATTTCATCTGAACATTAAGTTTTAAAAGAAAACATTAAGCTGTTTAAAACAACTCAGCTTCTGTATTTATATTCAGCAACAGTCATTGACAGTTAATGAGATTCGATTATTAGTTTGTCTGTGAAAAACAAACGCTGATCTCGTATCAGTTGTTAAAGAAAAGTCCTTCAGGTCTGAATGACTGCGTTTGATTTGGGCTCAAACTAAAGATTTATGGATGTTTAAGCCCGTAACAATTCAAAGTTACGTTTAGTTCGACAGTCAGAAGGCAGCAGATCTCCACAACTGACGAGGCAGAACGAGAGGAAACGTGGACGTTTTAATCAATTTATTAAAATGTTTAAAGAAATGTTCCCAACAGTATTTATCAGATAAAACATCACGACTTCTTCAGAGAATATTTGTCACTTTTTATTAATTAAATGTTTCTCAGCGCTGCTGCTTTTTCAGGTGTTCATGTTAATGTGTCCACGTTATGTATTGACACTTCAATGAAAACCTCTAACAACAAATTGATTGTTTATTTGTTTTCTGTCCATGATGTCGGATGACTTCAGGATGTGGAATAACACGCTGGTTTTATTGATAAAGTGTATTTTCTGCTTGTTTCTGTCGGAGCAGCTGTTTATTGGATCCCCTCAAATCAATGCACGTGATCACATTGATCTGAGCAGCAGCCTGTTGTTAAATATCCCAACTGTATCGGAATGCTGTTCCTGTTTTAGTCTCTAGAGGGCGCCGTGCTGTGTTCACCTGTAGAGCTGCTCTGGCTGTGCTAAGCTCTGATTGGTTGGCTCCTGTGTCCCCAGTTGCTGGTTGACCTGTCAGAGTACGTCAGTCTAACCTCACCAGCGGCGCCGGTCTTGGCAAAGACCCAGCGGGCACCACCCAAACCTCCACCTCCACCTCCAGCAGCAGCAGTCAGTGCTAGCGTGTCTGCTGCAGAGTTAGTTAGCGCCCCGACCGACCAGCTAGACACACCTGTAAGAACCCGCAGCCTGAGCACTAACGGGCGGGGGGGGTATTTTATGCAAGATTAACAATGTCTTTCTTTTTATTAAACTGTCTAAAAGTCAGAATAGTTTCAGATCTGCTCGTTACAGAGACGTTACGTGTAGACAAACTTCTTCAAACACACAACAACATCTGAAGTCAACGTCCTCTTACTGGCTTTAACCGCAGCTTCATCCTGCTCAGTCTGATCCGAGCTGTTCCACACTGAGGACTCGTCTGTTGTATTCAGTTTTACCCTCATGCTGGTTAACAGCTTTTATTTCTATTAAAACTAAAAGTGTAAACGACACTTTAAATAAATGAATGTAGAAGTCTAAAAGTTTCTTATTCCACAGCAAAGACGCGGCTGGCTCCTGTAGCTGAAGCGTTCTGATGTTTAACATGATGTTCTTCTCTGTAGTCCAGGTGGACTCACCTGCAGCTCCACCTGCCGTCTTGGCTCTTTTGTTCCTTGTGTGTCGTGATCGTGTGTTTCTGAGCGGTGTTTTGTGTGTTGTCGCTCTCCAGGGTGCTCGAGTAGTCGTGTCGCGCTCCTTCGCCGACTTCACCCCTCAGGCGACCTTTGACATCAAGGTACGAAACACAGAACAGGAAGCTGAACACCAGCAGAGCGTCGCACACCTCCTGCACCGGGAGCTGCTTCCTGTGTTGAGGGTTCTTCCTTGTTGTTGCAGAGATGCGACGTGCACCGCCTGGAGGAGGGGCCTCCGGTGAAGGCGGAGCTGACCCGGGAGCAGGGCCTGCAGTACTACCGCGTCATGCAGACTGTGCGGCGCATGGAGCTCAAAGCCGATCAGCTCTACAAGCAGAAGATCATCCGAGGCTTCTGTCACCTGTATGACGGACAGGTGGGGTTCTACACGCTTTAATGTCTCGCACATAGAGGACAAGACAAGAACATGCAACAGAACAAATACAACAGACTAAACGTTTCAAAGTGACACACTAAAGAGAAATCTTGTTGCAGCCGACAGCGCCCCCTAGTGCTTCAAACATGCAGTAAAAGTGCAGGAATAAAAGTTCCAGAAACAACATGAACACCTTGTTTTATTTGAACCAGTAGTTTTGTTGAAGTAATGAGACGCTCTTCTGCTCCACAGGAAGCTTGTGCAGCCGGCATCGAGGCCGGCATCAACCCGTCCGATCACCTGATCACCGCCTACCGCGCCCACGGGTACACGTACACCCGCGGCACCGCCGTCAAGGAGATCCTGGCCGAGCTGACGGGTGAGACGCAGCTCCACAACGTCTACTTGTACCTTTTTTCATGCTTCATCCTGACGCTGCTTCCTCCTCAGGTCGTAAAGGCGGTGTCGCCAAAGGCAAAGGAGGCTCCATGCACATGTACGCACCGCATTTCTACGGAGGCAACGGCATCGTGGGAGCACAGGTGAACACACACACACACACCATGTAAACCTTGAACCCAGTTAGTTTTCTAAAGAGTTTTCTATGTGTGAGTGTTGTGTTCAGGTTCCCCTGGGAGCCGGCATCGCTCTGGCCTGCCAGTACCAAGGCAACAACCAGCTGTGTGTCTCTCTCTACGGAGACGGAGCGGCCAATCAGGTGCAACATGCCGCCCATCGTTGACCCCCGCAGCTGATACTGAACACGTTTGCTCAACCCTGTCCTCTCTGCCCCCCCACCCCCCCCAGGGTCAGCTGTTCGAGGCTTTCAACATGGCCGCCCTGTGGAAGCTGCCGTGCATCTTCATCTGCGAGAACAACAAGTACGGCATGGGCACGTCGGTGGAGCGAGCTTCAGCCAGCACCGACTACTACAAGAGAGGAGACTTCATACCCGGCATCCGAGTGAGACGTGCACGCGCACACACACACACACACACACACACACTGGAGGTCTGGGGCGGTGGCTGCAGGGTGTCTGTTGGTCCTCTGCAGCCGGCCTGTACGGACCGACACTAGAACAGGAGGCCGACGGCCGTCCTGGCAGTTGCAGGTGTGAGCATGCACACAGCGTTCTGATGCTCATGTATGATACTGCACACACACACACACACGCTGAGTGTTGGTGCGTCTGCCTTTAATCTTCAACAGGATGTTTGTTTATTCTGTTTGTTTGTTTGTTGTCTCAGGTGGACGGGATGGACGTCCTGTGCGTCAGAGAGGCCACACAGTTCGCTGCAGACCACTGCAGATCTGGAAAGGTGAGTCCTGTTCACGGCTCGTGTGTCTCACCTCATTGGTTTCATGTTGCGGCTCGAGGACGCGTCCTGACCCCCCCCCCCCCCCCGACAGGATTTTCATGATAAACTCAAACTGTTGGAGTTGTTTCTTTAAGTGGTGTCACTCTGGATCCAGTTGTGAGTTTCTAGGATGTCAACCAGCTGTGAGGGGTTTCATAAAGAGTTTTTTCTTCAGGGTCCCATTATAATGGAGCTGCAGACCTACCGTTACCATGGACACAGCATGAGTGACCCGGGTGTCAGGTGAGTGACCTCGTGATGCCTGTGGTTTTCTGATCACCTGTAATCAGTCCAATCGTCGACGTTATGTTTGTGATGTCACTTCCTGTAGCTACCGCACCCGTGAGGAGATTCAGGAAGTGCGCAGTAAGAGCGACCCCATCACCATGCTGAAGGAGCGCATGCTGAGCAACAACATGGCGTCTGTGGAGGAGTTCAAGGTGAGCACGAGGGCCCGGCCCCTCTCTCTCCTCACGGTCCAGTTCAACAGGAAGGAGCCGCTAACACGTAGCAACCCCTGTGACGTGCGTTCATGCTGCTCTGACAGGAAGTGGGAAGCTGCTGCTGCAAAGAGCGTCTTCACGTCAGTCTGTTGAACTCTTGAAGTTGGAGAGTTCAGTGAAGCCGGAGGAGGCGCCTGCACGTTTATATCTGACCTCAGTGCTTCTTTAACGTGTTTCAGTGTTGATCCTGAGGGTTTCAGGTGACGTCACAGTTCACCTGAGAAGTACCTGAAGGAGTATCCCATTGTTTTTCTGTAGATTTTCTTGAAACAAACACTTCGGAGTTTAACTTTAAAATATAAAGAACTCCTAAAACATCCAATAACCTATTATCTTCTTTAACATTAAATTGTCATCTTTAGTTAGTATTTACAGCCTAGAATAACATCATCTAACTGTGTTGGTACAAAGTCTTGAAAGTTTAGATGTTTACTCCATTTAAAATGCTTGGTTTTCAAACCGAACCTGGTGTTTGAAGGAAACCAGAACTCCTAAAGTATTTATAATGAAACTGTGCTGCTGTTCAAGAGTCAGCAAACGTTTACTTTAGGCACCTTGAAAGTGCTTGAATGAGCCTTTATTTTGGGTATTTAACACCACCCCTTCCTGTCTGTCCCGGCAGGAGATGGACGTCTCCATCCGGAAGGAGGTGGAGGAGGCGGCTCAGTTTGCCACGTCGGACCCGGAGCCGCCGCTGGAGGAGCTCTGCAACCACATCTTCAGCAACAACGCGCCGTTGGAGGTCCGCGGGACGCACCCCTGGTCCAAACTCAAGTCCGTCAGCTAGACCCAGAGCTCCTGCTGCACCTCCTGCTGCACCTCCTTTACTTGCAGATCATTCCGCACCTTAACGGGACTGAAACCTCTTATTTATTTATTTATTTATTTATAGTTTTATAGAAATATATATTTAAGACTTGCTGTTGCAGGATGTTAAACCCTGCAGGGCTGCACACGTCACGCACAAAACACTTCCTGTTTCCTCTTTACTTTGTAGATCTCTCCTCGTAGCTTTTAAATGTTCAGGAAACGAGCATCTGCTTTAAAGAAACTCTTTCTCCCTCCAAGAAACCAGCTGCTACCTTGAATAAAGCAACCGAGAGTTGTACTTTTAGTTTAAACAGTTTTAAAGAGACGGCAGAAAGGATTCAGAACTGCACTGCAGAGTCTGCAGGTCAATGTTTGTCAAGTTGTAGGACTCTAACCTTTTTATATTAAATGTAAAATAAGAGTTATTCAGATGTCTGTTGATCAGCGCTGCCAAACGACTCCTGATGCACCACTTTTATTGAAGTCTTTTGGACACATTATGGTCTGTTTTAGGGGGAATTATGTGACGGTTACGTGTTAATGAGCCTGTGTGTGTGTGTGTGTGTACAGTGTTCGCAGCAGAAGAGTCGCTGCACACGTCTGTAAAATGTCTGTTGATTAAAAACAAACTGATTATTGACATTTTGAATAGTTTTTTAACAGTTCAGACATCAGCTGCTTTACATTCTACCGTTTTATTACTGTGGATCAATACAAGTAATATTTCACAAGTTATTAACACAGGCTTAAATTCACCTTTTAAAGGTGACGTCTGGAACAATAAACAGTTCTTGGCATTAATGTTACGACTGTTGCTGAATCGTCGGGTAATAAGGAAATAGTGTATTTAATATATCTACATGTAAAAGATCTTCCACTAGAAATATAATAAACTGTTGAGAACAAACATTTTGTGCCACTTTTTACTATTTACTCAAAACACATGAAGCACGGCTGAATCAATCAATCAATCGATCAAACTTAATTCTGCATCGCTGACAGTTTTGTTTTGCTGCACAATCGATTATTGCAGAAAGAAAATCAACAGTTAAATCCTGCTTTTACGTGACAGAAGGAACATTTAGCATTTTATCAGTCAGTGATGGAGTTTGTCCACTAGATGTCACCACAGGCATCTAACATCAGCAGTCATGGATCAAGCCAATCAATACAGTTGATTAGGTTCATATCAAGGAGGTGAAGAAGAAGTAAAAGTACAAAAAGATTTATTTAAAATCTGAATGTGTTAAAAACTGTAATAGTATAATAAAAGGGGATTGGAATTAAGGCCAAAACGATCCATTGTTATTAATATAATTATTGATTAATTAAATCTTAAAACTGTGAAATACAAAGTATTTATATAAAATATTTATAAAATATTAAATTTACCGTATTGATTTACAACATCTTATACACGATAAATATTCAGAATAAAGACCTCGGTAGAGTTTAGTAGTCTTTACTTTTACTAGAAAACAAAGTGTAAAAACAGTGCAGACACATAACGACAAACAGAGGATCCAGAATAAGACAAATAATTTAAAAAAAGATAGAATTAAGATAAATAAACGTCACAAATGTAAATTTATAATAAAAACACACATTATTTTTCTTTTTGACAGTTTTATTTTTGTGTGTTTAAGTTTTAATGTTAAAATTTAAATTCACATATAAATAACTTGTTATTTTTAGTAAGTACGTTCAATAAATTCAGTTTTATTGATCAAATAAATTCTTACAAACGCGCCAAACCACGTTTCATTGCGCGCCACCTCCCGACGTGACGCAGGCGTGACGCAGCGGTCTGACGGACAGGTAAACCGACACCGGCCGCCATATTGGGAAACAACGGAAGTGAGAGAGAGAGAGAGAGAGAGAGAGAGAGAGAGAGAGAGAGAGAGATAACTGTGTGTTGAGTTCATCAGTTTCCGAAAAAGGGCGTCCTCCTCCTCCTCCTCCTCCTCCTCCTCCTCCTCGCTGCTGCTTCTCATGTTCTCTCCGGAGGAAGGGGCGGTCTCAGCGCCACAGCAGATCCGGAATTAGAAGGTGTTCGCTCGGCTCGGCTGCGCTCGGTTCGGGGGCTCCGCGGGCGGTTCGGTTTGCAGACCAGGTGGAGGACGCGGACGCGGAACTGGCAACAGCAAGAAGAAGAAACACGCCGAGAGGGACAGAAAAAGGAGGTGAAGGAGGAGAAGACAGGTAGGACTGGAAGAGTCGACCGAGGGAGGGACCACTCCCCCCCCCCCCCCAACAGAAAAGAGGAATTAAAGAAGAAGAAGAAGAAGAAGAAGACGTAAAAGTAAAGAGAGGACAACATGCCGCTGGCTCAGTTGGCGGATCCCTGGCAGAAGATGCCGGCTGGAGAGGTGAGACACACACACACACACACACACACACACACACACACACACAGACACACACACACACACAAACACACACACACACACACTCTCACTCACTCTCTCACACACACACAACTTCTGTCTCAAACAATGTTAAAAACCCACCTTAAGTCACTATTAGATGGTTATAGACTCTATAATACTAAATAAAAACACATTAAAGTCACTATTAGATGGTTATAGACTCTTAAGGCTTCTGTCTGGACACCAACTGTGATTCAGATTCACTATAAAGTCCCATGAGATCACTCTGAGCACACACACCTGTGCAAAGTGACCTCTGTGTCGGCTGCAGGCTGAGCTGTGAGCTTCACAATGTCACCAAGCACAGAAAACCCAATCCTCTGTAATGAAGAAAACAAAGGGGCTTTAACTTCACTCTCTCTCCAGAGCCGGAGTGTGAGTGTAATCGATCAGTTTCTGAGAGTTCAGTCCCTGTTAGCAGCAGTGACACGGACACGCTGCAGCACCCTTTAAATATGAACGTGCACTCACATAAAACAGTAAAGTACGAGAGAGAGACACTAAAAACACCACAAACACACACACAGTGCAGCTACAGACCATAATACTACCACACAAGTAGCACAGTGTCACTGAAATCCACCTGTGAAGTCGAAATAACTTTTATTATGTACAGTTTCCTAAAGCTTAAGGTGAATCAGCTTAAAACACACACACACACACACACTCACACTAACACACACACACTCACACACACACACTAACACACACACACACACACTAACACACACACTCACACACTAACACACACACACACACACACTAACACACACACTCACACACACACACACACACTCACACACACACACACACACATTTAGGAGAATGTTATATATTAAGCTGCTCATTCATTAACAAGACGAGGCGATAAGGTCGTTGCTGAGTAACACGGATGTTTTCTTGGAGCTCAAATGGGGCGTAAAAACAATAAAACGGTGCAGTCAGGTCACTTTGAGGAGGTGTGTGTGTGTGTGTGTGTGTGTGTGTTCAGGCGTGAGACACAGCTCCACTGTGTGTGTGTGTGTGTGTGTTTTTGTCTTTCCAGTTCTTCCTTCTTACAAGTTTTTGAATCTTGATAACGGGGAAGGAGGCGGTGCCGCTGCAACCGCATGATTCAGGAAGAGCTTACGTGTGTGTGTGTATGTGTCCACTTCCTGTATGAGGTGTCACAAGGGCTGCATGGAGAAATGACTGTGTGTGTGTGTGTGTGTGTCACCCCTCTGTAGGCAGATTGTGAATAATCAAAATGCTAACATGCTAACATGAGTCACAGCCTCCTGCGTCTCCTTCGTCTGTCCCGCCTCCTGACGAGCTCGTACCTGCTCGCCAGATTTCCACCACTCGGGCCTCCTCGCCGTGGCAACCAGGCGTGGGACGCGCTGAAGCTGAAGCTGAAGCTGACCTTTGACCCTTTGACCCCCTGGTGTCACACCTCGGCGTGCAGCTGAGCGTGAAGCTGTCACACCAGATTCTGCTTTCTAGGTCGACACGAGACAAAAACACACATGCACACACACACACAAAGGAGCGAGCGGCATGAATACAAGATGCCCTAAAGACACACACACACACACACACACACACACAGAACTCAAAGGAGGAAACAGCAGAGTGCAGGTCAGGATGCTGCAGCGATGAATCTGCTCTCTTGCAAATGTTTTTCTTGCTTCAGAAACGCTGAATGGAAACAAAAACATGCAGCTATTGATTCTCGTCATTATCGATTCATTGATTTGTGTAGACAATATTTATTTTTTTTGCCAAATATATGAAGATATTCCGTTTAATGTCACACAAGAAGAAGGAAATCTTCACATTTCTGCCTTCTTTAATAAAACTTATTATTATCTCAATGTGCAGCAGTCGATGTGCAGAGAAAACAAACTGGCAGCAGTTTTCTCACTTTACGTGTCATTTTTTGACTGAAAAGAAGCTTTTTGTTGCACTTTGTAGACGTTTGTCTCGCTCTGCGCCTCCTGACTGAACGTGTAGCGCGTCTGCAGCTGTGAACTGACTCCGCACACCTCCGCTGCATCTGGGCGGCGGCCGCGTGACTCATGCAGGCAACACCAGACATGTTGGAACCTGGAAGTCCCACTTCTTCTTATTGAGTCCCGTTGTTTTTAACACCTGCGCGTCTAAAAACCAGAAAAACGTGGATGTAGTTCAGGAACTGAGTGAAGAAACAAACAAGACTTCACTTCAGAAACGTTTAAACTGATTTAAACTGTCTGAGGACGAAGAATCTGCTCCTTTTAACTGCAGAAGTTGCCTCGAAATCCTCCTGTTTTTAGGTTTCCTTCAGTCTCACAGTCGCCCGGTGACGGTGCCTCTTCGCCCACGTGCACGCTGCAAACAGGAGCTGCTAATCAATAAACTGCATATTTTCTAATGTAAAACGTTGATGCAATCCAGAAACTGATTCAAAGTTTCTGCAACAGTTCTGGTCGTTTTTTAAACCCGTTCTCGTCACGTGATTCAGCTGCAGGTGAAGAGGACGTGTTGCAGTCAGAAAGCGGTGCGATGGGCCTGATTACATCTCAGTGTTTTGAATCCACGCTGTGTTCGGATCTCCAGCAGGAGGGAATGCAACCCGGACAGTTTGACCACATTCTCAGATCAGAAGTTCAGCACAAACCGACACCAAGAGGAAGTCTTCTAGTAAAATCACTTGATTTGACAAATTAAAAGCTCAACAAAACGCCACAGAGGTGCAAAAACAACCAGCGAGTGGAGCCCAGAACGGCGGCATCTCTCCTCCTGACCTTGAATGCACCACGTTTTGTTCTCGAGTTCTCGCTCGTCTCCGATTCCCAGACTCGAGATAACGATTCTTAAAATCCTCTGCAAACGCACAGGTGTGTGATCAGGTGATCTGTTTAATTACCTGACGGGGCGTTTGATTTATTTCTCACACCACAGCAGCCGTGCAGTCGATACTTGAGCGTGGAGATGGAGGAGATGTTGCAACTAAACGTCACAAATCACTAAAAACTGCAGACGTTGCCTTGAAATCCTCCTGTTTTTATGTTTCCTTCAGTCTCAGAGTCACTCGTGACGGTTGCTTCTACGTCCACGTGCACGCTGCAAACAGGAGCTGCTAATCAATAACTCTGCATATTTATTATCAACAAATTATATATTTATATGCTTAAAAACAACTTCCTGTTTACACCCCCCACATCGCCTCAGGTGGATGTGTGAGGAGGGGTCAGACTCTGCAGCCCCGTCCTCTCCATCACTTCTTCCATCACAAATCCACCCCCCCCCCGCCCCCGCGGTGCAGATTTCAGGCTTATCCCTCCCGACGCTGCACTTACCGGCCAGAGTAAATAATCACCATAATCACTTTTTATTGTTGTTGTTGTGTTTGTGTGGCGGGAGTCTCGGTGCTATCAGGGTCTGACTCGCAGCTGTTGGAGCAGACCGGCCGCTCGCCGCCTTACGTAATGCTACCTCACATCTTTGGGCTCAGACGAGGTGGAAGCGGCGGCCCTGCTGATTGGTCTGGGGGCTTTTTCATGTATTTTTTAACTTTTAATTCCTGTCACAGGGAGCGGGGGCGTAGGCAGCAGGATCCCTGAATGTGACCCGTTGACTCCTGAGAACATGGTTTATGTAACTTTAAATGAGACGGTTTCACAGGAAAACATCATGTTTTCACCAGCAGGTCTCATTTCAGAAGCATCCGCATGCGTTGTGTTTCTCTGGGAAGGTATTTTGGGAAATATACTCTGTATGCTAAACGTGAAGCCAGAGCCAGGAGGTTGTTAGCTTAGCTTAGCATAAAGACTGGAAATGGGGGGAAACTGCTAGCCTGGCTCTGCCCAAAGCTAACATTACATTTAATGTGTATTAAAATAAAATGAAGCTTATAGATTAAAGAACTGTTACTTTACAGATGTCCTGAAACGTTGTGACACACCGTAGGCAAACGTTAATCATTGATCGACGCCCCTTCCCGTCTGCGTTGCTTTCAAGGCGCATCAGAAATCGGAGAATCTGTTACAGATATAAAAAGATAAAAGTCACTTGAGTGTAGAAACGAGTCTGTGCACGTCGTGTTTGCAGCGGTGTTCAGGTGTTTTCTGCTACTCAGGTGACACGTTTCAACCTGTGTCTCAGGTGTGTGTGCTAATGTCTCTGTGTGTGTGTGTGTGATTACAGGACGCTCATCATGACCCCGAGGACCTGCTGGGCGAGGACGACGCCATGTCGGCCTGCACCGTAAGTCCTCCTCCTTTTCTTGGTTTCATGTCCGCAGCAGACAAGGAGGCTCCAGACTGTGTTTCAGCTTTCTGTTGGTCTTCAGTTGTAAACACAGCGAGCCATGTTTGAACTGACGACAGCTGTGTGTGTGTGTGTGTGTGTGTGTGTGTGTGTGTGTGAGTGATACATCAGATTATATCCACTGTTTGATTTAACTGACGCCCACTCCTGCAGGATAATTGCTGTATGAAGTGAAGCTGCTCGCTGTTACATTCATGAGTCATGAGTAAAATACCCCCCCCCCTCAGATCCATCATGCATCTGTGTGTGGAGAGATTTCTGCTTCAGATGTTATTTACTCTTTAGATAAACCCACCTTGACATGATCGTGTCCATAGTTTCTGGTTTCATTACTTGTACCTCGTACCTTCAGGTGTTTTACACTTGTGTTTTATTGAGACTTGTTGATGTGTTTCTGCTAAAGATTAGAACATGAAGTGCGACCGTGAACCCTTTTTACAACACAGACTTTGTCCCTGCTGCTTTCTCTCCTCGTTTCTTTTCATTTACTCCGTTTTTACTTTGACAACATCTATTTTATATACTTTATATATTTTATATACATCGTCTTCTACATATTAAACAGTGCACCTTGACCTTTCCAGTGTTCCTAAGATCAGACTGCACATTAACAACCTTCAAATATTCTCAAACCAAATTGAGGAGACTCACATTATGCAGAGAAGTACTCCTCTGTTTTCTTTGTGCATTGCTTTGTGGGACAATCCTGCCTGTTAAAACACTTTTAAATCATAAACATGGAAATCTGATGCATTCTCCAGCTGTAACACTATCCTACATCTCCCAGAATGCCTTTTTTTTGACTCCACACGGATATTCAGCCTCACATCTGTCTGTAATTCCCAGTTCAAGTGTCAGTGATTTGTCTGATGTGATCTCTGTCAGGCGCCGACAGACAGAAACCTGAACCACAGTAACTCTGGATGCAGCTGATGGAGTCGTCACCTCATGAGACTTGTCTAATGTCTCTCCCAGCAGCTTATCTCTGGCTCTCTGAGAGTGGGACTGACTTTGCTTAACATTTGAATATTTATGCCGACATTTGCATCACACTGACACAGAAAACTGGCATGCAGTGATCTGTGTCGTCTAGACAAACCAGGAGCTCGTTCCCACACTGACTGTGCAGCGTCCCTCGCGCTAAGGTTAGCACTGACACCACCACACCACTACATTTGCAGTATATATATGTATTATCATGCATCTGCAGTTGTTCTCAAATCTGATGGCTGATTTTTCCAAACACGAAACAGTTAATGTCGACTGTTAGCCAGGATATACCAGCACACTGAAATATCTCCACAGCTGTATAGACATTCCTGCTCCCCAGAGGATGAATCCTCCTGACTGCTCCTGTAGCGCCACCATGAGGCGGACGTTTGTGCTTTACAGTGTTCTCCATCATCAGGTCCTTCCCAGCAGCCTCTGCTGTACCCTGTGTTTACTGTTAGCATGCTAACACGCTACGCTAAGACGGCGACCAGGTTAAACGTTACACATGCTCGACCTCGGCACGTTAGCATTGTTTATGGTGAGCTTGTTAGCATGCAGGTGTTAGCATGTAGCTCAAAGCTCCAGTGTGCCTGCGTTCAGCCTCACAGCCCGGATGTCTCCACCTGCATCAAACACTGTTTGACTGCGATGCTCCTTAGAGGCTTTTTCTGCAAACTGTGCATGTGTATGTGCACGGGTGTGTGTGTGTGTGTGTGTGTGTGTGTGTGTGTGTGTGTGCGCGCGTGCGCGTGTGTGTGTGTGTCGGCGGCAGGCAGCCAGGGCAGCTGCATGCATCGATTTTTAAATGCAGAGGAGATGGAGCTTATAGATCTAGTGTCTGAGAGGAGCTGAGCACTCATTACCTCACTCTCCAAAGTCTGCAGCACACACACACACACACACGCAGACACACACAAGTTTACTTAGACCACTTTTGGGGGACATTACAACCTGACCACTGACCCCCAAAGAAATCATCTTTTTTTTGGGACAAGCTGTCCCCAATTAAAGAACGAAATACTAATTATACTTAGTCTTAAGTCTGAAATGTGTCCCTGAAGTTAGCCTGTGTTGGAAACAGACACACACACACACACACACACACACACGCTTCAAGAAAAGAAGCTAGATGTGAAAACTGCATGAACGTCATGAACGTTGTGTGTGTGAGGATGAATATATTATAAAGCTGTTAATGAGTGAATTCCACCTGTTTAACTGAGTGTGACCTGTAAGTGTGTGTGTGTGTGAGGGGTGTGTGTGTGTGACTGCTGAAAGTCTTCTGTACTTGTGAGGACATAACACACTGACTGAACCAGAACTGCAATAGTTTTATAGACCAAGTGATTAGATATTATCCATAGATGCTGTATTTATCCTCGAGAGGAGGTTCTTATGTCACAGCAGCAGCACGAGAACAAACCACACGGGGTAATAATGGGCAGATCAATAACCAATCGAAGAATCAATAATGAAAATAATGGTTAGTTGCAGTCCTACATTAACTCCACACTGTCGTAATCTAAACCCTCTGAAGTTTAACTTGTGATGTCCTCACTGCCGGGCGTTAAAGCTCTCATCGGTCCTCACAAAGATGGAAAGAGTATGCACACACACACACACACACACACACACTTCAGCACTCATTCACAGACACACTCACTCGCTCATTATCAAACCCTACACACACACACACACACACACACACAAACACCTACATCACAGCACAGTCACATTCAGGTCTGATGCTCATTGTTGAGTCGATAACACACACTTCCACACACACACACACACCATCACTTGTTCACACACTCACTTCGCATACTGACTCCGCTGTTGAGTCAGTAACACACACACACACACACACACACACACACTGTGATGCCCCCGGCAGAAAATGGTTTACAGACAGCCTCGTGAACATAGCTGCTCTCTGAGGGACGTACGAACATCTGCTGCTGCTCAGCTGCTGTGTGTGTGTGTGTGTGTGTGTGTGTGTGAGACGGTATCATGTTTGGACCCAGGATGAGGTCACTCGTTCACTGTGGGAGAGACTGACACTGATCGAACCCCGAAACACACGAACAGCAGCGCAGAGTTTTTCTGTTTTTAAAGAGGTTTTTTGTATCTTTTGTATCTTTCAGTCGCTTCAGATGGTTTAATATTCTCATGTGTTTTATAAATGTGCAGCTCTTAACGGTCTAAATGTACAACAGAACCAAAAGTCTTGGAGTTCCTGCAGAAGCCACTGACCCTGGTTCAGACGGTGGTTCTGAGAGCCTGATAACAGACGTTAAAGAATAAAGACCCTTTTGATTCAAGTAGAAACAGATATCTGACGAGAGCTTGTCGAGTTGTTTGAGGAAGATCTTACTCTTCTTCATTTAGACTCCAAGATATGTGAAACATACCAGAATCACCCTTTAAAACTACAAAACACAGCATTGTTTCTGCAGCTGTGCCCTCGAACCTGTTAAAAGAAATAAAACGAGAGCCCCTCTGCTCACATTAAGAGAAAACACGACCTGTTCATCACGTATTCATCCTCTCATGACGCTGCTAACAAGCTCAGCTGACCAGCTTCCTGTACCAAACCTTGCGATTGATCGATGGCGTGAGGTTAAAAGGTTTAAAATACAGAGTATAGATCAATGTAATGTAATGTAATCAATGGCAGGAGCAGTAAGTGGCGAGCTCGTAGAAGAAGTCGTGTGAGTGCAGGAGAGAACTGTTAATGAATCCTGACTTCCTGCTCTGCTGCGAGTCTCTTCGGCTTCAGCTCAGGCGGCAAAACAAACCCAACATCTGGAGGAAGCGCCGGTCGAGTTTTCTGCTCGCGCTGAGAAAAGTCCGGCGGCAAGAAAAGATATAAAGAAAGAAAGAACAGACACATCCGGCGTCAGACGGACGGCCATATGTTGGTGAATCTTGCTGACCGGGATCAAACCTGTCGTATCCTCGTTGACCTGCTGAAGGAACATACACATGAGATAAAGCTGAGATAAACCTGAGATACATGAGATAAACCTGAGATAAACCTGAGATACACCTGAGATATACATGAGACACACATGAGATAAACATGAGATACACATGAGATACACATGAGATACAAATGAGATAAACCTGAGATATACATGAGACACACATGATACACCTGAGATAAACCTGAGCTACACATGAGCTACACATGAGATACACATGAGATAAACCTGAGCTACACATGAGCTACACATGAGATAAAGCTGAGCTACACATGAGCTACACATGAGATACACATGAGATAAACCTGAGATATACATAAGCTACACATGAGATAAACCTGAGATAAACCTGAGCTACACATGATACACCTGAGATAAACCTGAGATATACATGAGACACACATGATACACCTGAGATAAACCTGAGCTACACATGAGCTACACATGAGCTACACATGAGATACACATGATACACCTGAGATAAACCTGAAATAAACCTGAGATACACATGAGCTACACATGAGATGCACATGAGATAAACCTGAGATGCACATGAGATAAACATGAAATACACATGAGATACACATGAGATGCACATGAGATAAACATGAGATACACATGAGATACACATGAGCTACACATGAGATGCACATGAGATAAACATGAGATACACATGAGATGCACATGAGATACACATGAGATGCACATGAGATGCACATGAGATATACCTGAGCATGCATCTGCTTTATTAACCCTTTAAAACTCCTCCACCTTCGGGAGGCTGCTCCACCTGTGAAGTAGTAAAAGTTAGACTCTTGTGATGAGTTACAGTTCATACACACTGGAGCCAGTGTGTGTGTGTTTGTTTGGTTAATGACTTGTTGGCAATCAATCGATTAATCAGCTGATTGGATCAGAAGTTCACTGCAGGCGTGTCACGTGCACACACACACGCAAACACACGCTACACACACACACACACATGCTGCACACACACACACACACACCCTGCTGGATGATGTCGGAGCCTCGTTTCTCTGTTTCAGACTATTTTTAGGAAATCTAAATTATTCATTAGACCCTTATCACAAATGTGAAAATGTAACGAGTTTCCTTATTAGAGAAGTCATTTTTCAGATTCCACCAATCACTGACCTCCTGGGTGTGTGTGTGTGTGTGTGGGTGTGTGTGTGTGCACAGCGTGTGTGTGTGTGGCGCTCGCGGGCAGATGGTGTTTAATCTTCTCTGGCCATCTGGACTGACTTTCTCTGGCGTCTTTTAAACGCCCACACAAACACATGGCACTCTACTCTCTTATTCAAAATGCTCAGGTGTGTGTGTGTGTGTGTGTGTGTGTGTGTGTGTGTGTGTGTGTGTGTGTGTGTGGGATCAGATAGACGAGACATTCCTTGGAAACCACTCATCCACTTAGGGTTTGCACGGTTGTGGCCTCTCAACTTGGATCAAG
>JAVQJL010063441.1:0-55483 GCA_036024295.1 Nannoperca obscura | reverse complement strand
GTACTGCAGCAGTGATGGGCGAAGGAAAAATTATAGGCAGCTGGTGGAGCAATGCAGGAGGGAACGAGTCACTGGGCTGGATAATGTGTTGTGTGGCTAATTGTTTCAGCTCTTATTATAAGGAGCCTAATGGAATACTAGTTTTGACTGATTGCTCTGCTCTTGTTAAAATAATAATAAAATAGGATTCTACAAATTTTCCCCTCCCTGTAGATTCAATAACTTATAAAAATCACCTGTCTCGTGCAAATGTCATCACATTAACAATATTTAGCTACCGAGTCAAACATATGATGATATTATTGTAGCATTTGATGCATACAAGACGCTCTACACACGGAAGTTAAGTCAAATTAAACGTGGTTTTCTCTAGAAATAGTGACAGAGAACATCTGTGTGTGTGTGTGTGTGTGTGTGTGGCTGTTTGGATTCTAAACTACAAACACAGTTAAAGGGAGGATTGTTTCCCAGCTAGCAGTGACCACAATCCCACCTTCTGTCCAAGATCTGCCCTGGAGGACACGGGCCACTGAACGTTGACACCCCACATACACACACACACACACACACACACACACACACACACACACACACGCCCTCATCTTCTCACTGTCTCGCTCAACTGAAAGAGTTCCTGTGTGTTCACACTCGGCACTACAATGCATCTTGTGTGATCCAATCACAAATGGACATCTCCAAAAAGATTAGAGATATTATTGATGTTTGAATGAGTGTAAGTGATCATCAGACTAGTCTAAAAGATAAAAAGTGAGAGTAAGTGATGGAGAAAGACAGAGAATTTGATGCGTTCGTTTAGCCACTTGTTTTTTATTGGTCTCTGTGCAAGTACCAAGATTTCTAGACAGAAATTCCAAAGTCTGAAAATGTATTTAATGTGCATAAAATATGGTGTTTGTTACACATACATTATTTCATAAAATGTTTATAAAAGGTTATTTTACAGATTACATTTTTATTCAAATTTGTCCTTCCTAGTAGTGGTTGCAGTTTTCATAGAGGTGCCATTGAATGCAAGCTGGAAAGTAAAATCCGATATTGAACGGTCTCTTGAGATGCATTTTAGACGATCTGATCCCTTCAGTCTTGTCTCAGCTGGACGTAACCACAGTCTGAATATATATGGTTACACGTAAATACTGGATCTGAAGGGAGGCCAATCAGTCTGAGGAGAGAGGGGACAGACGCTCTGGGCTGATGGAGAAGGGAGGAGAGGAGCGGGCAGACAGGAAGAGGATGGAGGAGAGGAATAAAGAGAGGCTGTTGAGTTTGAAACGATGGACACGAGGAGAGAGGAGGGGGAGAGGAGAGTAACAGAGGACTTACTGTGGGACGCGTCTGAAGGAAACGGAAGCTGCCCGCTGTGTGTTCTTGACACTTTCTTTTTCTCACACACACACACACACACACACAGAGAGAGTTTAGCTGAGACTCTGCAACCGCTGTGGTTTCTGTTTGTCGTGTATTGAGGATAGAGAGGTTATAGATATAGATGAAAACACCCACCTGCTGCCTATTTTAATCGAACCAGATCACACACTTTCACTCCACGCCTCTCTATCACTCCTCTGAACTATTTCTTCTCTCACTCACAGTATTAACCCTGTCATATCTGAGGAATGTTGTTGTGACAGAATGATAAAGTTGGCTCCATGTTGTTTTTCTGGTTTCGTACTGCACTTAGAGTGTGAGGCAGTGTGTAACGGACTGAATTAAACGCTGCGTTTCTCTTCCTGTTTGCTGTTTATATTTAGTAACAGCTGCCTTTAATGTTGGCTCATTCCGTGCTGTATATGAGAATATGTGTTCCCTTCCCATTTGTTCACATTGGAGCGGAATCTGTAGCAATTAACAGGAATTCAATTCAAGAAGCTCAAAAACAGCAAATGTTTCCAGCTGTTACTAAATGACAAACAATTGTTCGGTTATCAAAATAGTTGATGATTAATTGACTAATTGTTGCAGCTCTAATTGAAACTACATGGCTTTATGATAATAGAATAGGAAATGGCAAATTTTACATTACCCGTCTACCTATTATTTTGTGTTAGTATTGTTTTGTGAAGCTGTAACCAGCAAATAGTTAATATTTCAACTTAATACATCAATAAAATGATTAATAGTTGATCAATTGTATACACATTTTCTCTCTGTTAATCAAAAGATTAATTGACCGGTGACTTGAATTTTCTTTTTGCTTGTATCCCCAAAGAGTCTTCTGTTCTGTAGTTAGTTTAACATTTGGCATTCGTAGCGAGTGACTTTTAATCACATTCATTCATTGACGCTTTATTTGTTTTTATGTGTCTTTCTAGGCCCCACACACTGAGTGTAACTCAGGGCAGCAGCAATGTCGGGCTCCTACGATGACTCCATGATCGATGTCTCCAGTGACAGCTTCTGGGAGGTGAGACGCATGAATTATTTCCTAAAAACTGAAATCCAGGACCACAATTCTTCCATAATGTATTTTCTTTGCTGCTGAGATCTGCTGTGTTGAGATGACATTTACGTCTCAGCCGCCGCTGCTGCTGATAAATCCAGTGAATATGGACATCTGCTACACAATGATGCTGCTGTAAATGACTCTCTCTTCTCTAAATAGCAGTAACTATCATTTCTGATGTATTTTCTATCTCATTTTTAACTACCTTTCTGTTTTCTCTGTCTGTGTCTCTGTTGCTGGTTCTCAGATTGGTAACTACAAGCGAACAGTGAAACGGGTGGATGATGGCAACCGACTCTGTAATGATCTGATGAACTGTCTTCATGAGCGGGCACGTATCGAAAAGGCCTACGCACAGCAGCTCACAGAATGGGGGAAGCGCTGGCGGCAGCTCATAGAAAAAGGTATATATATACATTTCCAGAGTCAGTACTTGTGTAATATTGACAAAAAGATATTATGTTGTTAATCGTAGTCCCGGGATTGTGCTCTGACGCTGACGCCGACTCCTTCCTCAGGCCCTCAGTATGGCTCGCTGGAGCGGGCGTGGTCCGCCCTGTGCACGGAGGCGGAGAAGGTGAGCGAGCTCCACATGGAGGTGAAGTCAGCCCTGATGGGTGAAGACTACGAGAAGCTGAAGAACTGGCAGAGAGACGCCTACCACAAGCAGATGATCGGCGGCTTCAAAGAGACCAAAGAGGCTGAGGACGGCTTCCGCAAGGCCCAGAAACCCTGGGCAAAGAGACTTAAGGAGGTGTGGACTAAATCAGGATGGGGCGTGGTATAGTGGTAGCACATTTTAAAGTAATTAAACATGTTTTAAAATATAAACAGCCAAGCAGTCTCAAGCAAGTCATTTTTCAAGTGACTCGTTACAACCATAATTGTCAATTTTACCCTTCAGGTCACATGATTACATATTCCTGACTCACTGTTATTTCCCTCCGTGGTTACCTGTTTACTAAACAATAGCAGAGCAGAACCACAACGGCAACTTCTTGATCTTGAATAAGAAGCTGTTGCCAAACATCAGGCACAGTGTGCCAAGATTGGCAGCCAGTTATTGCATCCCGCAGTTCTTTGACAGTCAGTAGAAGGGAAGGAAACACTGAGGGCTTGCGGGGAGACGGGCACTCAGTTCAAAGTCAGGTCAATGCATTTCCTTCTACTGCTTTCATTTTAGCAGCCTGTTTACTTGACAGAACACGCACTCCTTTCTGTTTCTGTGCGCATGCAAGTATTTATTTGTATGTTCAAAGCCACTGGATGTTTTTTTTGCAACCTCCAGGCTCCTCGCCCCCATTTCCTGTGTGTGTGTGATGTCACCAGGGGGTGGTGACATCCTGGCCCTGTCATTGAGCAGGAACAGAACAATAAATTTTTGTTGCCACAGTGATTGATTGATGGACCAGACAGACAGGGACAAGTGGGAGGGGGCAGAGAGGGAAAATAGGCTAATTAACTGGTCTAGAAAATGAGTAGCTGGCACGGGTGACGTGGGCAGTATGTCAATAATAGACCCATACATCCTAAACCGGATATAGTATTTGATTCATAGTCCTAAGCCCTTATGTGTTTTAGTGGATTGACACACAAATGGAGCAACGCACAACTGCTTGATACATTTGAGAGGAGGACAGGCTGCTGTACTTGTATTCTAAGTGCCCTCTACTTATGACCTCATGGTTTATTCAATAGGGACATGGCTGCTCTGGCCTTGGCCCAAGTTACACTGGGCACTGCCCTAAACACTCTTTAAATAGAACCGCCAGAGATGAGTTTGCCTCAATTCTTATCTGTTGTAATAGAGGAGTGGTGCATTCCTGTTGTAATAAATGCATCACCTAAACAAGTCTTCTCAGGGATCAGTGTTTCCATGTTGCCTCCCCTCACATGAGTAGATGACGTTTCATCCAGGTTATTCATGTCTGCAGCCTCACATTTCCAAGTTTCTCAGAGTAGGAAATTGGTTGTAATAATTCCAAATGACACATTTAGTCAGGCTTTTCGGCACAGAAGTGAACATGTGGCATCAGCCTTACTAACAAAGAGAAAACCAAATTTCCCTCCAAGACGTTCTCCAAAATGGCAGTGAGGCAGCAACATCCATGTACATTTTGGGAAAAGATGGTTATGTTTAGGATAACTGAACAATATCTTACTAAACAATGTTGTTATTGGGTTAAAAATAGAATATTTTAGTGGCTGACTTTGGCCAATTGAAGAACTTATATGTTGTAATTTATGCTTAAATCAGGCACCTTTTCTACACTACTGCAGTTAGACTGCCGCCATTGCCTTTATTTAATTTTATTGGTTGAATCCACAGATGGAGACGATGAAGAAAACCTACCACTCTGCCTGCAAAGAAGAGAAGCTGGCAGCCAGCAGGGAGACCAACAGCAAACTGGAGAGCAACAACAACCCTGACGCCCAAAAGAAGCTCCAAGAAAAGGTGGAGAAGTGTCAGCAGGAGGTGCAGAAGGTAGGGCTTCCTTTGGAAAACAACTAGGTGGGGTGGCAAGACTGTCGTGTCTTGGTTTATGAGAGTGCAATATGCTGAGCCCACTGGAGGTTTGATCTCGAGAAAGAACCTTAGTCTACAAAAAAAGATCATCAGGAATTCACATTTTTTAATGTGTTTTATTTGTCACTTCATCCCCCCTTTCTCCCAGACTAAAGAACGCTATGAGAAATCCCTCGAAGAACTCGACAAATTGACCCCTCAGTATATGGAGAACATGGAGCAAGTGTTTGAGCAGTGGCAGCAGTTCGAAGACAAACGCATCCGCTTCTTCAGAGAGCTGCTGCTGGAGGTTAAACAGCACCTGGATCTCTCGACCAATCACAGGTCAGACACAGGAAATAATTTTTAATGTCTGAAAACATAAATGGAGAGGTTGCAGCTGATGTGAGAGATGCTTGAGACTTCAGGTATCACCTGGAAAATAACGTACAACATTGTCTCCAAAGATTCCAGACCGTCTACCACACGCTGCAAGACACAATCTCTGCTACTGATGCTGAAGAAGACCTGAAATGGTTCCGGTCCAATCAAGGCCCCGGCATGCCAATGAACTGGCCCCAGTTTGAGGTACTACACCCTTGATTTATTTTACTAAAAAAGAAGGAAGGCTAAATCATAGATGAGAAATGGAGGAGAACCATCCAGAGTGGCACCCAAAAGGATTTCATGTCAAAGACCCACAAACAAGATTTACAGTCAAGGCCCTTCACTTTATTTAATCACACGATGGACTCTTAAGAAAGGATTTTTGTTGTTGCTGACTTGAAGACACAGAGTAAAAGTCCACATATATTATTTATTGAGGTAATCATGAATGAATTACAGTCCTTATCTTAAGATGCTTGTATCTCCTCTTAAGGGAAACTTGTGCTCTCTCAGGCTCAGCTGTGAGAACCGCCAGTCGAGAGGAAAGCGCAAACAGACTAATAATAAGTCATGCTGATAAATGTTTAAAGAAAAACAACGTCAAGGACAGCGTTGCCATACTTTTTTGCAATGTTACGCGCAGAGTTATAGCCCGGTGTCATTTTTGTCGTTGAAGTATGCGTTTTGGCAGCAGGGGTGGAAGTAAATCTTTCCTCAGCAGTCAGACTGGCAATGAGAGGGATGTAGTTTATGTCATCTCCCCAGCAGGAGATGACATAAGCAAAAGAGCTGCATACGCTTTCAATGCAACAGTTTTTATAGTGCTGTTGAGTGCTCTCGCAGGCATAGCTGTTCCAATGGGGCGCCTTCTTCCACTTCATTACCAGGCGGTTTTTCTTTCTGAGTACCATTTGTTTTAACATTTTTTGAAAGGAATATCTTTACTGTGATGAGATGCGAGACATAACCTGTTAGACGGCTCCCGCAGAGAAGAAACTTGAATGAATATTGAACTAAATGTCAAAATAACGTCTCTTTAGTTCATGTAGTTTGTAACAATAGCAATCCCCAGAATCCTTCGCAGGTGTTAATCTTTTGCTAGATTCACATACTAACTTGTCTGTGGCTGACAGTGCACACGCTACGGTTTTAGGACCATCATAACCTTGTTCTACACATGCTTCCCTTTCCCCATGTCTGACAGAATTTGGACTGGTCCCGTCCTCACTCCTTTAAGAGAAGGAGAAGGTCCATTGTAGTGAGTTCTGCATGGGAGGGCTGTTGTTTTCAGTGCAGCCATGGGGGGGGATCGGGATCCTTTTTCCAATAACATTCTCACTCCTTACTGCTTCCATTTGTATGTGTGTGTGTTTGAAGTGGTTGTGTTAGTATCTTATATTCAAGTTTCAAAGAATATTAATGAGACACAGATGCATGTGGTACATGCAGACACCACGTGGCCACAGCGCTGTCCTCCGCCAAATACATATGTAACATGAGACATATCCTCCTCTGTTACCTGGTAACTACAGGATGTTTACATACCTTTTTCCTGGACATCAGAATTTCTGGAATCACTCTATACCACTATTAACACAGTCTGTTCTTTTTAACCTTTGAGCTCTGACCCCTCAGTGGCCGTTCCACTCATTATTCTGTCCACGTGAGTCCTGCAGTGGCAGGCCCAGCCTCAGAGGTCATGAGCCAGACTGAAAGACCGTTTTGATCTTTTAAAAGTTTGAGAGGCCTGATAAATCAGAGGGGGTCAGACAAGCTTTTAGGGCAGCTCTGAGGTCGTAGTGAAACATATAATTTATATGAAAGAGGGACAGTATGACTGCTGTCTGAGTTATTTAAATTTATTTGAGACGTCCAGCTTCAACACAAGATTGATATCATGCTGTCATGTCGTGATAGATTCTGGTCTGGTTCACCAAAACTAAAAGTTTAGGAATGTGTGGGGAAAGACATTTTGGTTGTATTTTCTGTATACAAACCACATTTTCTTTTCTATTACTGCGTTGCTGTTGTGGCAGTGGACCTTCTCTCTTTTGCTCCACTGATCTGCTCACCCTCTGGTGGGGGGTGGTGCTGTGCTTCTTTTAACAGGTGATGGATACTGTACATGGTTGTGTCTCTCATTTTATCAGCCCTACACTGGACTGTGTAAACACACACACATCTACAGTTTCAGACAGAGTGTGAGTGTGTGTGTGTGTGTGTGTGTGTGTGTGTGTGTGTGTGTATTGCTGTGCACATTCCTGGGACTTGTTCTCCCACTACTAGCCGTGAAGGCACGTTTTGAACCAAACTCAACCACTCAGTTGGCCAGGTTTGGCACAGGATGTAGATATAACACGGCTCTTAAACGCGTGTCTGTGTGTGTCGACCAGGACTGGTCCATAGACCTGAACCGAACCCTCAGCAGACGAGAGAAGAAGAAGCCATCGGAGGGCGTCACTCTGACAGGCATCAGTCAAACTGGGTCAGACCAGCCTGTTCAGCCTGCCAAGACCAGCAACAGGTAGATACCTGATCACTCACTGACTCGCTTCTGATCGAAGCGTGTGCTCTTTACGAATCTGTTCGTAAAGAGCGCGCACGCACACACACACACACACACACACACACACACTCACTTACTGTTTGTCTTCCTCATCCAAACTCCCCACACCAGAGATAATCCAGCACGCCGCACATGCCGTCTTCCCCTTTAGGAATGCTTGTAAAACGTTGCATAAGGGAAGCTCCGGGAGTGACGTCTAGTTTTACGGCTTTTTCACATGGTAACGGTAAACATTTTGTTACAGCTTGTTGGGAAAGAATTCATCCCCGCAAGACTGGAGTCAGCTGGTACATAGTTGAACGCGAGCCAAAAAGTAATGTGGAAAAATTACTCACACACACCGAGACCTTCAAAGCACGAATATTGGTCCTGGAAAGTTCAAAGAAGGTTTAGGATTAGTGTTGAAGTCAAACACCTGCACCGGGAGTCAGAAACTGTGATTAACAACAAGATTAAAAGAAAAAGTCAAATGAAATTCAGCCAAATAACACATTTACCCTCTAATGATGTAATGACGTTCATTGGGATTGGACTGAAATTTAGAGCCACTTCATGTTTGAGTGGCAGTTTTTTAATAACAGGATGTAATCTTTCAAAGCCGAGATAAGATAAGAACCTAGTCGCCCCCGCACGGAAATGTGTATCTGGTGTTGTGGCAACAGCACCAAAGACATAACAGAGGATCATGGAAACAACAACAAACGGCCGATTAAGATGAAAACCTTTCATCCCGGTGAAAAAGCACATCATACAGTCAGTCCGAGGGATGTTTTTGAAGCTGTGTGTTCAATTTTACTGGAAAGTTTTTGTTCAGCCCTCCATTGTTGAACTGATTGCAAAGGCTGCTGTGTGTGTGCTATAGTTATTGTTCAGGAGTTGACATGAGGTTACCTGTGATTATCCTGTCCGGCGTCCAACCTTAAGTCCTCACATTCCTTTGCTGCTTGGTAATAAGGTTGCTTTAATTTCATTAGCATAACACCTTATCCAGACATCAGCAGGAAGAAGCGCTGTATGCAGACATTATGGGAGCACTGGTGGAGTATGTAGGGGAGTCAACAAAGGGAATGTCAGACATGGGAAGCATTTGCCCTCTGAACTCTGGGAAGTTGACTGCCACAGGACTGCCTCATTTACTGCACATTGTTTTTCTGTCGCTTCCTACATCTGTGGGCGTGACGGGTGGATTTTGTGTACGTACAGGGTCATGATATAATACAATGAAAACAATTTGTATTATCTTACTACAGTCACAGAACACTGACTTAAAAAAAAGACTTCACTGTGAAGGTGAAGACTTATCTTGATTGTATTTATTTATTTTTTACATTTTCTTATTCAGCATCAGAACGCCAGCGCTAATTCGTATCAGTGTATCCTTGCCCTTTTTGATTTTTCCCATATTTGTTGTCTAAACCTTGAATGATCGTGGTTTTAACGCCCAGTTGATAAGACGGTAATACAACTCTTTGAACACTTGTTAAAAGGTCAGGTTTGTTTGTTGATTGAAACCATCCAAAGTTACATTGCGCCAGACTCCCAGTAGAGCCGTGTTTGGTGTGTTAACTCCTCAGGCTCGGCTCGGAGAGCATGGCATGACTAAGCAAACAAAGGCGTTCACATTTCTCCGCTTCTCACTACATGGCTGCTGCTGTACACGGTCCACTAATTACACAAACAGAGCAGAAACCCTGTGTTTCCTCTGAAACAGGTGGAGGGCCAGTGCAAGTTCTGTTCCTTGATGCGGAAAGTGACATTAGTAGAAAGTAGAAGAAACCGCCCACACAACCCAGAGCTGACGATCAAATGTGTGTGTCACTCGGGAACTCTCTTCTTGATGTTTCTGTATTTTGGTATTAATTATGATGAACAATGCCTGTGAGTGTTAGTGCGAGCACTCAAGTCAAAACAAGTCTGTTCTGTCTGTGTTTAGTCTAAAACCATTGTTTTGTTGACTGATTGCACTGCCTTGTTGATGGGACTCATGCTTATTATTACACAGAAATACAGTAATTACTGGCTCATCTATCTCGCAATGTCAAAGCCACAAATGCTCACTGAGCCCCGCTCCCCTTAGTCACCGTTGCTAAGTGTGTAAAACATTTCCTTTGTAACGCGGTACGTAATATGTTAAAATTAGGTGCTTTTGTAATAGTGTGTCCTCATTTCTAACCAGCGACCGGGCTGAAAACAACAACCCTGTAAAAGGACCTTAAACGTGCACTTGATGGCTGCACACTGTACATGATCTAATGCTAAAAGACTGAGACTGAAGCAGCAACAGGTGCTCACCAGCTGATCATTCTTAGTGGAATAGTTGCGGTGTAGAGCTGGTTAGTATGAGTTGGAAAAAATGCAAGATCACAAGATAACTCATATTTCAGCAAACAATGTTCGATTTATGCTTTATTTTTCATAATTCTTTCTGGATGGTAACTAGCCAATGTGCGTGCACTTAAGCAGATAAACACATTGTTTAATTCATTCCCTACAGTCTTTTTGTTTTTCAAAAGGCCTAAAAAAAGACACCTTGAGAAACCGCTTATCGATAACCTAGTTACGGTTGCTAAGCTATGATTGGACAGTCGCTGCTGTGTCACAAGAGTATTTGCAGTTACATTATCAACATTATCAACATCTTTAACTCTATTTGTCCACAGGTCGTGCATGCCACAGGTGTCTTTTTATTTGTGTGTGCATGTCAACAACCCATCTCTCACTGTGTCCCATGTTGTCAGCCTCACTGTGCCCACTAAAACAGCACCTGTGGGCTCAAACCCCTTTGAAGATGACGAAGAGGAGGAGGAGCAGCAGCAGCAGGAGGAGGAGGAGGAGGAGCAAGAAATGGCGGTGGAGCAGCAGACAACAGTCAACCACATCAGTGTGAATAAAGAGGAAATAAAAACGTTGGTGAACAGGAGAACAGCCTCCGCCCACCCACAACCTCCCCGCCTTTTCTGTTTTTCTCTCTCTGTTGGATCACATCCCATCTTTCTTTTTATGGATCGCCGTCTCTCGTCATTTCTTCGTCTCAGTTACTTTGCTCCCTTCTTCCTTGTTAACCCTCTCTCCTCCTTCAGGTGGCAGGTTGTTGTTTTTGCTCTGCATGGTCACTGAAACAGCATCGCACACAAAGCCAACGTGCGTCTGTCCTTCACTCCTAACGGTGCCTCGACTCGCAGAACATTAAGTGTCATGCGCATGGGGGCGCATGTCTCTGCTGTGGGAAACCCAAAATGTCTCTGTCTTACAGTCAGACCTGACCATTAACAGGCTGTATAACATCAGAAGAAGGGTACATATAAATACAAATACATAAAAAAACAATTGCGATACATATGTGAATTCAACCTTAGGCTCAAAGATTTCCTTGAAAGCAGAAGAACGAGCAGCTAAACCAGCGTCAACAGTAGATTTGCAATAAAAGCCAGTGAACAGGTCTGACTGTAAATCCTTTACGTATGTGCTGATGGT
This sequence comes from Nannoperca obscura, assembly GCA_036024295.1. Taxonomy (NCBI): domain Eukaryota; kingdom Metazoa; phylum Chordata; class Actinopteri; order Centrarchiformes; family Percichthyidae; genus Nannoperca; species Nannoperca obscura. Next base: position 44,086 of record JAVQJL010063441.1, on the reverse strand, counting down.
GCCTCACTGTTTTTCAGTTTGTTAGAAGTTCTCTCTGGTGTTTAGGTGTCTCCCTCTGTTGGCCGTCCGGGTTAATCTCCAATCATGCATTCACAACAATGATTTGTCTTGCTTGGCCTCGTGTCGTGCCGTTTGATACGTGATCATGTTGTGTTGTTGCATTGTGTGCGCTCTCACTCGAAGCTCCTAAAGTGGCAGATTAAAGCGCCTTTTAAATCATTTGTCATGCCGCCTGAACTGAATGCTTGCTTTGTAGCATTGGTGCCATGAGAAAGCATGTTTAACACTTCCTTAGAACTGAAAAGAAGAATGTTTTCAGGATGAATCACAAAGCTGTCCCCAGATTTGGAGATGCACTTTTTTCATTTTGTGTTTTTTGACTTGACTTTACTCGGTGTTTGTTTATTTTTCCCACTTTTCTAACTTTGATCTTTTATCCCTGCTTACGCCTTTTATATTGTCCCGTTGATGCATAAGGCCCCGAGATGAGCATGAAATGACATTTTCTAAGCGGCTCTTTTGTCTGTCCGTCCAGCAGTGTGGAGAAGACTCCAGACTGGTCAGATGAAGACACAGGCGGGAACCCATTCTCCGCCAACGGTGACGGGAATCCATTCGAAGATGAGCCGGCTTCTCCGGTCGTTTCTGTGCCTGTCAGAGCCCTCTATGACTATGAAGGACAGGAGCAGGACGAGCTCACCTTCAAAGCAGGTACATGGCGGGAATGGTGTGAAAAACAGCAACACTTTCTACACTTCCCGGTTAGTTTCCGGTCTGTTTCTGGAATGCAAATATTCACCCCTCACTTCTTTCTTCAGGGGAGGAGTTCACCAAAATTGGCGAAGAGGATGATCAGGGTTGGTGCAAAGGCCGGCTCAAGGATGGACAGACGGGCCTTTACCCAGCTAACTATGTGGAAGACATCCAGTAGTGAATCCTCACAAATGTATAAATGTGAAGAAAGGAGGAAGTGGTGTGTTTTGCGGCCGGGAACGAGAGGGCTCTGCCTTGTTTTTAACCCTTTTCTCCCTGTTGGTGAAGACTGAACTGATGTGGGAGAAGGACGGAGAAGAGAAGTTGCAGATAATAAAAGGACCACTCGAGATGTTGTTGCTTGACACAAACTGACCCTCGTAGAAAGTACAAAGATGGAAATTAACCACCAAGTTTCCAGATGATTCCAGTCGAGGAAAGTCGCTGTCATTGGAAGATGAAGTTACTTAGAATCCCATTAATGCTGTTACAAAAATAATAGCTTTTCAGTTATATATTAGATAAGATTCAATGAAATGTATGTGTGAATGTGTATATTGTTTAAACAAAACACTGGGATGACAAATCGTCTGGCGACGTTACATGCAGCCTTAATATTCAAGCCACTATGGATTCATTAAGGGAGATGACCCTCTTTACAACATAATGATCTGTTTTAGGTTTAAACCATTTCTGCCTGTTAGAATCCAGTCCATACATGTTAACTGTTGGATTAAAGTGTTATGTTGAGATTATTGTGTCAGATTTAACTTGATTTTAAACTAGTGCTTACGTTGTTCTGTCGTTTCTTTCAGGGTTTAGTTTTTCCATTCAGTTCATTAACTGTTGTGGTTATTTTAGAAGGAATGATAAAGATCAGTAGAGCCTTAGCCTCACATAGTCTTCATTAAGTTCACATTGGATAGGGTCCTCTAGTCACTGCGATTGAATGTATATTCACTGATTGTATTTTCTCACTTATTGATTGTTCACTTTTGCTGATGTTGATGTGGTCTTTGCAGCCGATGACCCATTAACCCCCCCCCCCCCCCGCCGCCAAGCAACTGTCCTCAAACTTTTCACACGGGCACTTCTACTTTCTGTTGATTGTACATTGTAATACTATACGAGTTATTTTTCACGCAACACTGAACGTTTATCTCACTTGAATCTCCATGTTTTAATGATCTCACTTCTTGTTAAATGTCAAGTTATGGGAGAATATTTTAGTGTTTGTTACTTTGAAAATATATTACATGTCATAGCAGTAAAACCACAGCCTTGCATACATGCATGTAAATAGACTGGATGAAACATATTAGAACAAATTAAGCATTGAGATCAGATATGTAGTTGGAAATTGATGATTTTAATTTATGACGCCACAAGTGCTTTTGTTCTACTCTTGTTAGAATGCTGTGACTGAGAATCAGTTTGTATAGTAATTGAATATTTTATTGCAAATATCCCTCGAATCTGTTATTTTGTTATATTTGTAAATATGATTATTTTTTCCCCTTCACAAAGGGCCATACCCATTGAATTAATCAACAAATACCATGTGAATAATTGATCATTTTCTCTTAGGAGCTGTGCCATGAATGGATATATCTGATTTCATGAGATCGACACATTTTGATCGTCAAGTATTTTGTCGGCTTGCATTTTTGCAGAGATGAACTGCAGGCTTTTTACTGGCTCCACATTCATTAAATTGCCTGGCGTATCAATGAAATCGTTGAAAAAATGCTGTTTCATGCCTTTAACTGCTGCGCGGGAGGAAGATGAATTTGTTGTCTTTGATATTGGTGACAGAGGAGACGTCTCTGCCATGTTTTCAGGGCATGCTGTCGTCAAAACGCAGCAACAGCTGTACTTGCACAGTAAGGTTTGAATGTTGTCCCACAACATAATAAATGAATTTATTGGAATTATGTTGTCTTTCCCCCCCCCCCCCCGAGTACTGATATGTCTGTTTTCTTTTCTCCTGGGATGTCAAGATATTTACTGAATCTACAGAGAGCTTAATGTGCTGTGTGTGTGTAAAGATCCTTATAAAGGTTTGAATATAGTTGTTAAAAAATAAAAACTAGTGGTGGAACATATTTTTAGAGATATGTATAAAGATCATTGTGATTTGACTTTACATTTGTCTGTTTATAGTCAGTATCTTGCAGTTAAATCCACATTCCAACTGGAAAAGAGTCTCCTGATTTCCATATAATATTACACAGCTTTCGCAGTAATTAATTAAATTTATTTTAGCTTAACAGCATGGTCATGAATAAGGCTTAAACTGGTGGTTAATCAAAAGGTGAAATTATCTCATATTTTGCCAAAAGCTTGTATTTACAATTGTGCATTTCTCTAAACCACTTGGAAAGCAGAGGGGTAAGAGATTTTAATATTTGTGTCCTTCAGATCGAGAAATAATTTAAAGTTGATGTAACCTCATAACCTAGTAAGTAAAAGTGAACTTCATTACCCAGAAGCCCTTGCTACAATAACACAACCACGAGTCATTTTTATCCAATCAGAGTAAGGCCAAGGTGTTCTCTTACTGACGTGTCGTATTCGGTAATTATTGAGGAAAACACAGAGCTGGTTTTTTTTCATGCTACTTCTTTAAACCGCTAGATATCACCAACACATAGAACAATGTCGGAGCCCAGCAAGCAGGACATTTCTGCCATTTTTAAGCGACTTCGCTCCATTCCTACAAATAAGGTGAGCGTTTCAAACGGCAGGTCTAACGTTACTCTCTTTAACAAGGAAGTTAGCTCAACTAAATATCTGACACGTCGCACTTTGAGAAACGCCGAGGCTAGCTGTGACTTACCCTCTTAATTTAACAACTAACAAATTCGTGTCACGTTGAAAATCGGTCGGTTTTGTTGACAAACACCCAACTGTGCCGCGGTAACATTTGCGGGAGAATAATAATTCCGGAAAACGTGTGGCTTGTAACCAAACGCAACGCTAGCCAAGCGGTTGACAGCGTAGCTAGCAGCGCTTTGACAGGTGACATTAGCCGTGTTTGTTAAGGCTTAATTTTCATTTTTGCTTCAATCATTTTCAAGGCCTTTGGTCCAGTTTAAAAAAAAAAAAGACAGTAGTGCATGCATGAGGAATGATGAGCGCAAACTGTCACTTTTTTCTATCAGTAAGAGTTAATTTCATTGCGAAATGCAGTCCACTTCACCAACAGCTGTTAGATTCACCAGATAACTTCACAGCTAACGTGCACTTAAGACCTTTATGGTTACACCGTAGTTTCTATTGGACAACACCCTTCACGTTGTTTGCTTCCACGTCTCTTCCATTGATTTTGGACTTATGATCCAGAATGAGGGGGACGTTGGGACATAACTTCAATATTTACTGATTCATCAACATGTCAGTTAACCTTATGTTTACATTTTTGAGATAAAGCTTTATCTTGTGTGTGTCTCCTGTGCTCTCTAGGCTTGCTTTGACTGCTCAGTTAAAAACCCCAGCTGGGCCAGCATCACCTATGGTGTATTCCTGTGTATAGATTGCTCTGGGACGCACAGGTCTCTTGGGGTGCACCTGTCCTTCATCAGGTAAGTCAGGACTTACTTATAAAGCACTTTGTAAAAGTGTCTTGAGAGTTTTTTATTATTATCATTATTTCAGTTGAATTGGATCATCTGATAGTGTGAAGTAAATTACTTAATAGTTTAGGAGCAAAGACAGCAAACACTCGTCTTCATTTTGAGATTAAAATGACACTTTAAGTTACTTTACAGTTACAACAAGTCAGAAATGTAATGGCTTTGCTAACTAAAATGTTATATTGAAATCTAAGCTCTACTGCCAGCCAGTGGAGACACTCCAACACTGGAGTAATGTGCTCCCTGCGCTCTGTCTTTGTTAGAAGATTTTAAAGCATCTGTACCACCAGAAATCTAGTTGTGAAAATACAAAAGCATGCACGTCTTCAAATGGTAGATTGCTATTGGATACTGAGATGCATGTTTTTTCCTTTCGAACTCATTAACCATACAAATACCTGAATAAAGGTTTGTTCCACAGGTCCACTGAGCTGGATTTTAATTGGTCGTGGTTTCAGCTAAGATGTATGCAAGTGGGAGGCAATGCCAGTGCGGTCAGTACCTGAAGGCAAAATATCAGCACGCTATCAACGCGTTAAAATCCCAGAATTGTGTGATGCACACTTAATTAAACTTCACTCTTCCTGTCTGCCTTCCTGTGTCTGTTCTGACTTTCATGCGGCAGATTGCATTTTTCAATCAACACGGGTGCACGACCAGTGCTGCCAACGCCAAGTACAACAGCCGAGCTGCTCAGCTGTACAGAGAGAAGATAAAGACTTCAGCCACACAAGCCACCAGACGCCACGGCACTGAGGTAATGCAGACATGTTTTATTTTACTGCCTTTAAACAGCCTACACTCAAAAACAAAAGAAAACGTTGGCTTCCTGTGTACTGCAGCGTCACAGCTTACATAATATATCTTTAACAGACACCTGTATCAGTTTCACTGCTCTCCTTCTGTACAGTTGTGGCTCGACAGTCAGGCTCCTCTCTCCCCAACATCACCAGACGACAAGCAGGTGGATTTCTTCAGTCTGCATTCACAGGTACAGCGGTGTGATTTTCTCCACATATCATACACAGTGACGGGGGATAATCAACTTCATCATGTGTGTCTGTTTAATGCCCAGGCTGTTGTTGAGACCAAGAACACGGCCAAAATGTGCCTCAGCTCCTCTTCATCAGAGACGCCTTCAACCACGGAAAAAGAGGAAGACAGTAATGGTAATCGCTGTTTCTCATGTTCAGTGTAACCGATCGGAAAGACCACAAAATACATCACATATAACTAAATCTTCTCAGGTAATCCAGAGGAGGGTCCCAGCGTGGAGATGCTGAGTGTTTCTCCGAAAGCAAATCCAGGTTGGTTCTTAGTCTTTGTGCAGGATTTTCCATTTATTTCTCTTGGTTTGTATCGGAGTCGTTGCTGAACTGTAGATGTGACGTTCCTTCCATCTCCCCAGAGCTTTCCTCTCTTCTCAAGAAGAAGCCAGCTGCGGCCAAGAAAACAGTATGTCCTCGTCTTGTCTTTCTAAACTTCGTGTTGGACAGCACGCATTATTGTGAGTGTGTTTTGTCAAATGTGTCTGCTTCTAGTTGGCTTCCAAGAAAGGTGGTCTGGGCGCTCAGAAGGTTAGCAGCAAGAGTTTCTCAGAGCTGGAGAAGAAGGCTCAAGCTGCCGACAAGCTCAGAGAGAAAGAAGAGAGTGCTCCTGCCGGCAGGAAGAATATTCAACATGAGGAATCCATGTGCGTGTCTTTACTTCTTTGTCTTTCTTTAGTATTGTTGGTGTTCTTCTCCCCCTTTTTGTGGCCAGTAAAGCTTCTGCACTCTTCCTCTCTTTAACTCACCTGTCTTCCTCCTCCTCAGCGCTCCATCCCTGCGACTGGCCTGTAAAGACCTCGAGCAGCAAAGGAAGATGGAGGAGCAGAAGTTGAAGGGATTAAAGGGGAAGAAGAAAGAGCAGGCCGAGCGACTGGGCATGGGTCTGGGCATGAGGAGGTGCGATGATGATGATGATGAAGAAGAAGAGACAAATACTAGTCATCCTTCAAGAGTGACTCCTCATATCTCTGTTTTCTGCTCTTCTCTGCAGTGGAGTGTCTCACTCTGTCACATCGGACATGCACATCATCCAGCAGGAGAATCCGAAGGGGGCCAAGGCCACCAAAGGACGACGCTTCACCGAGGGCGACGATGATGAGGGGTCCTTCAACTCCTTCAGCTCTAGGTCAGATAGAGGAAATGTACATATTGTTTTTTTTATGTACCAGATTTATTTGTATTTCTATTACTGGTATTATTAATATTGTTATTTATTAACCAAATTATATGTTATGTTTTTCTAATGTTTTCAAAAGGGACAACATTTCAATCTACAGTAGCAGTTAGGTTTTAAAAGCATGATATTTTATATTGGCAGAATTACATGTTTTTCTTTTAACAATGTTCTGACTATATTGAGAGTTAATGTCAGTGTTCATGCACTGCTTTGTGAATACTGTATCTGAGGATGGTCCTTGTCTTGCTGATAAAACACACGCACAACATTATTGTGAACTTGTTCATTCTTTAGGGTCTTGTCCCGGTTTGAGGATCAAACGGAAACCTCTGATAATTTCTCCTCCCGGTGGGATGACGGAGGCGACGGAGGAGGCTGGATGAAGGAGAGCAAGAAACCAGAGCCGGACTTCTACTTGAGCTCCACTTCATCATCACTGAATGACAGGTAGGACATCGTGCGTTTTAATGTCGTGTACATCCTGTTGCTGTCGCAGAGTTCGGAGTTGTTGCTTCATACAGAAGGAATTGAACCTTTTTCCTCTTTCACTCACTGCAAGGCAGCGAGAGTTATCATTGATCAAATGTTATTGGAATCATAGCGTGATCATTTTATCTTACATTCTTTTCAAATTTCTGTTGTTTAATGTACGTTATTGTGTAATTGTTTTTAATTGCGATCCTGGTTTGTTATCAGGCCCACAGCCAGAAGGAAACCGGAAGCAGTGCCGAGCTCAGACACAGAAGAAGCCCGGATAAAGTTTGGAGATGTGAAAGCCATCTCTTCTGACATGTACTTTGGAAAACAAGATAACTCCGAGGTACGCGATCACAACATGCACGAGACCCAGTGAAACCAGACTATTCCCAACCCGGTTAGACTGGTTAGTCCTTGGTTCTTCAGAACCGAGTGAACCTGTGGAGACCTCTGGTTAACATTATGAGCTAAGCTGCTGTTGGAAGCTTTTAAAGGTGCGACTGTGTTTCTTTTCTTTAGTACGAGGCCAAAACACGACTGGAAAGATTTGCTGGGAGCGCTTCTATAAGTTCAGCAGAACTTTTTGATGATCCAAAGAAACAGACTGGTGGGAGACAACTGCACCGTCACTGCCTGTGCACACACAACTCAATATATGATTTTACTCGTGTTCTTAATAAATATAACTAAGTGTATGTTTTGAGTTTTCGAGTCCATACAAGAGTCGTGCACCACAAATTCTCTTAGATCACTCGTGTGTCAGTATGAGCGCTTCTTGCACGAGGCCCTTCGTTCTCTGCGTGCTTGACTTGATGTGTATCTTGTGTTTACAGCGAGCTCGTACCGTCTGACCAACGTGTTGCCCAGTGCTCCCGACATGTCGCAGCTCAAACTGGGAGTGCGCTCGGTCGCGGGAAAACTCTCCGTCATGGCCAGTGGCGTAGTCAGCTCAATTCAGGTCGGTCACAATTGCGGCATTTGATAAAAGATCTCATCTGAGAAACACAAATTCTAATTCTTATGTGTTTTTTTTCCAGGATCACTACAGTTCTTGAGTCATGATGTGCTCTCCTCTTGGATTCGTCCTCTGTTTGACAGTCAGATGAGTTTCCCAGTGAGCCGTGGTGACTCCGGGGAGTGAAAGAAGAAGAAGGATCAACCAGTGCTGCGGGCAAATCTGCATCAAAACGTACCCTGTTTCTAGTTTTTTATTTGATAATGTATATACAGCAGTTGTTAGACTCAAGATGGACGAAGCACAATTTTTTCAGTGGAATTATGTTTTCTTGAAGGGAGATCTATGTTTATAGTTCAGTTATGAAGAATATTTAGTTTGCTGTTTATTACTCAGTTTGCTTTTAATTCTTGGGGTTTCAATATTTAGAAATACAGTATGTAGCAGTCTGAGAAGGTTTATGGTGAAGGAGGTATTTTCTTTTTGATTCCTTTAGTTGATAATGTGGGGAAATAAACTTAAGCAGTGAAGATAATTCATTTGTACACTTTTACTTGGTTAACACGCGCTCACTCATCACATGCCCCACAGGTTTGAAAGTGTCCTTTCTGTCCCCAAAGTGCACTTAAATGTTTGCTCTTCCACAGACAGGACCAAAGCAAGATTCAGAGGCCTTGGGGTGGGGGGGGGACCAAACATATATTTCTTAAATGCCCGTATTATCAGTTGTGTAAATTGGCCACATTTACACCTAAACGTCAATATCTTGAATAGAATTTGTTTCGTAGGCCAAACATCTGTAGTTACAAAACAACGACATGGCATGAAGCAGCTGTCAAAAATGAGTTTGAAGGAAACACTCGACAAATTACACTAATTCGCTTCCCTTGCTGAGTTTTGGATGAGAAGACACCATCCAAGGGGATGAGAGTGAGACCACTCTCACATCTGTCTCACATCTACCTTTGGACAAAGACAGGCTAGCTGTTTCCAGTCTTGGTGGTAAGCTAAGCTAACCGGCTGTTGGCTATTGCTTAATATTTAACGGACAGACGTGAGCGTGGCATCAATCTTCTCTTCTAAGTCTAACGACAACCTAATCACTGAAGCTCCAGAACGACCCTGCTCCATTTGTTTACTTTCCCCCCCTCAATCCAGTTGTAATCAAGAATTAGGTCGACATTGTAACCAGTAGACTTACTGAATTTAGAGCGGTGCCTTTTGATGGTGTTTAGGAATTAATTTCTAGCTGCTTTTGTGTTTGCGTCTGCTGTGACTTTCTACATCGCCCGTTTCGGTATTTAATTGTAAGGCACACGCTTAAGGCTCTTGAAGGCTAGACTTTGCTGATGCGGCGGGACCACTTTGTAGCTTTCAGGCCCCACTGCACAGCAACTCCGTGTCCGCTTAGAATATGAATGTAAACGATGCCTTTAAAGCCTTCAAAGGTAGTTCTCTGTTGCTGTAGCATACTGCCAAGGTAAATGTAGCACTACAGGTGGTGTTATAGTGTGATTCTGGGATTTTACATTTAAAAGTAAAAGAAAAGCAGCTCGATATCTGTTTGCCGTGGTTCTAAAAAGGCTGCTTTGGATATCTCGTTGTTCAGAGTTGAGGGACAAGAGTTTTTAAAGGCCTGATCGAGCAGTTTCTGTATTTAGTGCTTCTCAGGAGTTTGATTTGAGTTGTTGAATATGACACTAAAAGAGGGCAAAGTCAAAGTTCATCCAAGATCCTTCAATGACCAAATATTTGTTTACTCCGTCACTCTATGCCTTAGTCCAAAGAAGTCTGATTAACACGCCCTCATATTGCAATATTGTCGAGTCATCTAGTTAACCTTTTGCACATTATTTGTTAGACTTTGCACGTGGCAGCTTTTGCTTGAATGTACTGTATTGAAATTGAACCTCTAATTTGTCGTTGCGTCCATGTTAGACTTTTTGTATTTTGTTGATCTTTGTAAGATTGCTTGCATCTTCTGCTGTTGAATATTGCTAATTGTTACATTAAAGAATAGTTGCTTGTGTAGTTTGCATGGCCTTTGTAGTTGATACACGCTGACACATCTTGAATACAAGATGGCATACGGCAACTGGAACCCGCCCATTAAATAATACTGGAATAACATAATTGTTCAGTAAATACTGTATAATATGCTGAGAACTGCTACATACAATGTTGTATAGGGCTTTGAATTGCCGTTTATAGAAAGCTACTGATAATCAAGTTTTGACATATTTTGACACTCAAAATGTAAGTAGGATTTTTTTTTGGAAACATGCCAAATAAATGGCTTGTGCCTAAAAGCTCTTTTGCCTGGTCGTTTTGTGCCTGCACTGCAAGCAAATGTGTGTTCCTTTGTGTTTTTATTAATTGATTATTAGTTTGGTTTCTAAGAAAGTAGCTAAAAGTGTCTTGTGTTGTCCCACCAACAGTCCAAACCCCCAAAACATCACATTTACAATGATATAAGCAGCAAATCCTCACATTGGAGAAGCTGGAATCAGGACGTTTTACTTTCTTTTTTTTTTCTTGATAAATGACTTAAATGAGTAACTACCAAAGCTGTTGCCAGTTAATTGTCTGTCCACCGACTAATCAATTAATCAATAAACTGTCCGCTCTACTTGAAAGGCATCATTAATGCAGTGTTGCCACCTTCGGGACAAATGCTGGCAGCCGCTTACGTGGCTGGCTGAGGCGTTTAAGGTGCCTCCTGCGCTGTCGGAACCTTTAAAGTTGCTATTGGAGCTCAATTTAACGATCAAACAAATTGGCAAACGCGACAGAAAATTTTAATTTAGCATTAAACTATTGTGTCACCTGAATCAAAAGATAAAGCATCTATCCACGGGCTATATGTGATACAGAATCAGTTTTGTGGTTGATTTAGGTTTACGAGCAGCACTTGAAGGCGGCATTTTTCCAAAGAAACTAGATAAAGCAACATGATTGTTACAGCGGCAAAGTACTCAAACCCCAGCCGCTAATTAAACTTTATTATGTTTTTTTAGTGTACTAGCGTACATTATGAACTTATCGATGATAAAAGAGTTTTGTTTTACTCTGCAACGTAACGAATAGCGGGGTTGGACTTTTTTTTGTTGTTTTTTTACTGTTAGGCCTGTTGAATTCCTTCACAGTAAAAGTTAAAATGCCTACTGAAGTGAAGCAGAGGAAGAAGACTCCGTCACACAGGCAAAGTGATGAAGTGTCGGCTGCAAACTGCAAAGACGAAGCTCAGAAAGTGAAGACGGACGCTGGAAGCAACGCGGGAGCAGATACAACGTCTTGGAGTGTGGATGTTAGAAGTATAACGTGCTTACTGTCGCTCGCAGCCTGCGCGGCTCTGGGTTGGTAAGTCGGCACACCTCATGTATGTATTCACTTTCCACAGTTTTCGTCTTGTGGTCCTCAACTAACGTCTCCGCGTGTCTCTGGGCTTCAGGGTGGTGCTGCAGCAGAACGAGAGGTTTTCCGAAATCGAAGAAAAGTACATGTTTTTACACGGAAAGACTTCAAGCCTGTTCGACATGGAGGAAGAGGTCCTGAGGGTTTCTAAAAAGGTACGTTTGATTTCTAGTGGAACACGTCTTGAGCTGCTTTCACATCTAAACGCAGCTGGTGGGGATGCAGACACTTTTTTTGAGCATTAAACAATAAATTGTTGTAAAAATGCTGGTTGTCAGTGTCCTCGTTGGAGTGATTGGGACATTTTTGCACCACAAATGAAATCCCATGCATCTCCCTTGTATTGAGGTGGAGGCAGCAATCTCAAAGACAGATATTGGGCAAAAAAAAGGAAAAAGAAAATCCAAACTACATGTTTTTATGTGTAATTTGGGTGAAATTATGCTTTAAGTTTGTGTGTATACATACTCCTTTATTGGTTTCATGTATGTTAAATGTACTGCAGACTTTGCTTTATTGTAAGAGGTCAAGGTGTTGGAATCACTGCCCAACACTATAGAAAAGCTCAATTTTGTTTGTGTGTTCTTTGGAAATAAAAACTACTTTCAAGTGAGCACAAATTGTCTTTGTTGCCACCCCCCCCCCACCCCCCCCCCCCTACATCTCTAGTATTTACACTTCAACATTACTTTCTCTTGTGCAGTTCATTTATACTGTATACAATGCTTTTGGATGCGCTTTGTTTCCTGCTGTATATATTGTATAAGAGTACTGAGGACCATAGAGCTCCCACAGAAACAGCCCTCCTGTTTTGTGTTGCGGCTGCAGCTTGCTGCCTCTGAGGATGACCTACAGGAGGCGCTCTCCACCGTCTCCTTGGCAACACGACTCCAGAACGACATCACCGCCCTCCACGCTGCCGTCATGGCGATGCAGGCCGACGAGAACTCCGCCTCCCGCGACCTGCACGCGGTCAACGCCCACTTCCTCAACGTGACGGAGACGTGGCAGGAGCGCCTGGCCGCCATCACCTCTGACCTGGCCGCCCTCAAGGCCGAGTCGCGGGAAGCTCACTCCGGGGCCACGGAGCGGGTGAACGAGGCAGAGCGGAGGGCCCGGTCCCTGGCGGAGAGGTTGGAGGAGCTCGAGGACAGCACAAAGAGGAACGCCCGAGCTATGGAGCGCGCAGAGGAAGACGACGCCAAGCGGGCGCAGGATCAGCTGGACTGGAACACCAAGCAGATCCACCACCTGGAGGCGCAGATCAGCAGCCTGGCCAAGAGGGAGGCTGAGCTCAGCTCTCAGCTCCAGGAGCACATCCCCCGGGCGCAGCAGTGTGAAGAGCACCTGCCCCAGGTGGAGGCGGCAGTGCGCTCCATCCTGAGGCTGGGCGGTGATCTGAGCGGAGCGGAGAAGCGGCTGGAGGAGGTGACGTTACAGGTGTTTGGGACTGAGGACAGCATGCTCAAAGCACTCGGCGAAATCCTGGAGATCCGACAGGAGCTGGACACCCTGCAGGCCCAAAACAGCATCCTGAAGATGAAGAATGAGTTGTCCGTGGTCAAGGAGGCGGTCCGTGAACTCACCATGGTGCTGAGGGAAAATACAGGCGGCAGCCAAGGTGGCGCTGACACTCTGGAGGAGGAAGGATGGAAAGATGATGATGAAGAGGAGGAGGAGGAGGAAGAGTGGGAAAAACATGATGAAACAACGCAACCTCTTTATGATGACCTCACTGAATGATGTCATTGTTTTGAGTCAACTGGGAAAAGGAGTGGCCATGTCTTACCATTTGCTGTAAAAAGTTTCGATGTTTTTAAAAATGTGAACCTGAGTTTTCAAGTCAGAAAATTGTGACCGTCATTGCATGAAAGTTCCCTGGTTTCAACATGAAGTCTGGTTTACATGCACGGCGTTGACCGAGCACAATCAAGAATGTATTTAAATGTTTGTTTAATGTGAAGTGACGCATTCAGTCGTGGTTAAACGTGCTCCATTACTCTCAAGACGGCCGTTTGCACTGATCCAGTTACTGCTCCAGTTTTTCTGGATGCAACTACATTAGAGCCGAAACAATTAGTCGGTCAGTTGGTTTTGGTCTAACAATCAGTTGGTTTATAGACAGAAAGATTATTGGCAACTATTGTGACAATAAATCGTCAACAATTTTTTTTTTTCTAGCAAAGATTCCCAAAGTTCTGTAGTTGTATCTTCAGAATTTCAGTCTTATTCAACAGTAAACTGAATATTTTAGATTTTCGACTGGAGAAAAAACAGCAAATTGAATGCATCTCCATTTTTTTAAACCAAATGATTAAAAATGAAAATAACAGTTTGTTGTTGCCCTAAGCTACATCTGTCAGTGTTACCTTTTGTATATGTATAAGAACACACAGCATCACTGAACTTATTTAATAAAAACACTTTATTATAAAGGTCTAAATGATTTTTGTTCTCTCCCGTTCTTTTCAGAAAGGGAAATAACCAGAACTGATATCTTGTAATGTATGATTTCTTTAAATAACACACAAACATGCAGCTGTTGTATCTATCAATCCGTGTGCTGTATTCTATGTTGCAGTGTGAGAGCGTCCAGCCGATGCTGGAGGGTCTCGGGGGTCACCGGGGGGCTCTTCGGCCTCAGTTGGAGGGTTTGGAGCAGGACGTGAGCCGGCTGAAGGACTGGGCCTCCGGGCTGACTGAGAAACGAGCTCAGCTTCAGAGCAGCCTGACCACACTGAGAGACGCCGTGGGACAGATTGAAGAGCGCACCTCGGCCATCGCAAAGGACTTTGCCAACAAGGTTTGTCAGACTGTTTTGTTAAGAAAAGAGAGAAGAGACTTCTGTCAACAATTTACTTACAATTTCTTAGAGTCCAATCAACAGTCCAATCTCTAAAGACATTCAGTTTACAATCACATAAGACAGAAAAGCTTCAAATCCAAATCTCAAAAGTTTCAAATGTTTTGACTTTTGCTTAAATAATTATTAAAACAATTATTGAGTTATCAAAATGGTTGATAATTCATTTTCTGTCAATCGACAAATCATTGAAGCTCAGCATAAAATGTCCTCCTCAGCCCGTGTTCTTCTGTTTTCCCCCTGCAGGTGGCGTCAGTGAGGACGGATGTGCGCAGGATGGACGGCCTGCAGTCTGAGCTGGAGACTCTGCTGACTCAGGTGGGGGAGCTGGAGGACAAGACCGCTCAGGTGGAGCGCAGCATGGTCAAACGCATCGGGGATGTGCTGGCCGGCAGCATCGACCGCGTATCAAACCTCCGTGCTGCGTCCGAACGCAACACTCAGGCTGTGGTGCAGCTCCAGAGACGCGTCCCTGAACTCGCCGCGGCGGACAAACAGATCTCTGAGCGCTTGAGGGAGCTGGAGAGCGGCAGAGCTCGTCTCATCAGAACGGTGACCTTCGCCGGTGACCTTAAACCAAAAGTCGCCGCCATCAAGAGGGACTTTGGGGCGTTTGAGCCTCGGGTGTCAGACCTGACTCTGCGGATAGGAAGGCTGGCAGAGGATCTCACTAAGAGAGAGCAGGAGATCGCTGAGCTTAGAAAGACGCTGGCTAACCTCACTGCAGTAGAGGGAGATTTAAGTGTTACAACGAAACAGGTTCGAGAAATAGCTGATATATCTGATACTGGAGAGATGCACAGGCCGACATGAGCGACGCACTTGACTCAACTGTCATACTGCTGTTAAAACCTTTTTATTCCAAATGAAATAAATATGAAACTTTGTCTACCAAACTCTGAAAGTCTGAGCACGCAGGTGGTAACCTGGACACATCATGAAGTACAAATGGGAACAATCTGGCAGCTAGTCGGTCAACATTTCTAAAGGTTGTGAAATACCATTGAAGTGATGATTGCTTCCCTTGTTGGCTCCTGTCCAGATATTTCACAGTGACCTGGTTTATTGTTTTACTACTGAACTGATTCTGATGCCACATTTAGAGCCGTACAATTACTTTATTTTCTTGGGTCCCACAAACACAATATTTGGCTTAAGGGAAGAGTAACCCATTTGTACACTTCGGTTTTATATGGATTAAACAAACAAGATATAACGTGTTAAATAGTGAGCTTTACAGGTACTTCTGGACATTTTTTGTTAGCTGGTTCCACCTGTTTCCAGCCTTTATGCCAAGCTAGCTAGCAGTTCATTCAGAATGATTTGTTATATTTAAAAATGTATGCAATGTAGATGGAATTGCTTTTTGTGTAATTTAAACAGCCCTTGGGTGTATCACGCCTATCAATAAGTGTATATTTTCATTCCCACCCATACAATCAATCCATGATGCAACAGTAAAAGCAGCTAAAGCAACAAATCAAACGTCCCCACCAAGAAATGATTCTTCACAGCTTTGGGTCAACAAGAGTTTTTATTCTTGTAAAAAAACTAAAAAACAACACATATGTAGTGAGTAAACAAAGGAGCATGAAAGAAAGAAAATGTGACATGACATTGGACAAACACAAACTACAGTGCAGAATGAGTGAATTAGAATTCACAGACCAGCAGTCCAGCTCGGCCCCATCGCTCCTCACACTGGCTACTTTTCTACTCAAATGTGCAATATCGTGACATCAACCATCAACTTTGAGAAATAATTCTTTATGAAAACAGGAAAAGTGGCTTATGGTCACCCTTTAGGAATCTATCTTGTCCATGTTTTGGTATCCAGATGTCACACTGCTAACTAAAACAAATCCCCATGGTTTTCGTCGTTGGCTTTGGATAAGCCCTCCAGTGTCTGTGTGGTCTCCTGCAGAGCTTTCTGAAGAGTAGAAATAGCCTGGTCGTGGCCTTCTAGCTTGGCTGCTTTGTCCTCCAAGCCAGCTACGATGCTTCTTAAGCTCTGCAGCTGCTCTGGCTTCACGCTGCTGCTGCTGTCCTCCAGAGTGGCCAGCCTCTCCTCCAAGTCCTTCACCTGCTGACCCAGGTTGGAGTCCTTCGATGTTAGCTTGGTCTGGGCGCCTACCAGAGCAGCAATGTGGGACTGGAGCTCCCCCAAACTGCTTTTCAGAGCCTCGACCTCCTGCCCCAGGCCCGTTTGGGATTTCTCCACAGCCTGCCCCTGTGCAGCTATGATGCTTTCATGAGTGTCGTATTTGGCGAACAGAGAGTCCACTTTTGTGCTGATGTCTGACACCAACGCCGACAGTGAATCTCCACTCTCCTCTGAGGCTTTGACTCTGGCTTCCAGGTCGTCTGATGTTTTCTTGACCTGAGCAGCAGCTGCATTTACCTGCTGCTCCACATTACGAACAGCGTCAGCCGCCTGCTCCACGCCACTCTCCAGTGTCACACTTTTGTCCTTCAGGGCCTGGACACCAGCCTCCGCTGCAGACAGCGACTCCTTCAGACTCCCAACAGTCTCTTGCACTACTGACCTCACTGTTTCCACTTCGTGAGAGAGCGAGGCTACTTCCTTGTTACGAGTCTGGAGCTCGTTCCTCACGGCACCTATCTGCTCCCTGAGTGAATCGCCTGAGGCGTCCGAAGCCTGCTTGGCTGTTCTGATCTCAGCCACGGCATCAACGATGGCAGAGAGCTCCTGTTTGATGAGCGCGGGGTCTTCGATGTCACCCAGGCGGGTCCTGAGATCGGCCAGCTGGCCCTGCGCCTCGCCCTGAGCTTCGGCGAACTCTGTCATGCTGGCTGTGATGGACTGACTCACCTCAGCCAGACGCTCCTCTACAGTCTGCTCCAGAGAAGAGAAGTCCCTCTCTCGGGCCTCCTTCACCTCGTTGATGCCCTCTGAAAGGTCCCTTAGGAGGTCATTCTGGAGCTTCTGAAGGGTCTCCTCCACCCTCCTGGTCTCCACCTCGCCCCTCTTCATCCGGCTGATGGCCCCCTCCATCTCCACCCGTGTGATGCCCAGTGATGACTCCAGCCCGTCCACGACACTCCTGAGAGACTCCACCTGTACAGCGAGACCGGAAAACATACAGCAGTTTGCATTTTCATCCATTTGAACACAATATGATCAAACACGTTATTGCACTCCAATACAGTAACTCCTGTGAAAACCATCTATCTCCAAAACTTTTCAGGAGCTAAAAACACTGCAGTGTTTTCGGCTTTGTGTCTGTGCATTTCTCTGATGATGAAGTAGGTTTTTTAAATAGTTTATTGTGCTTAGAAAGTAGAATTTCTTTAAATGACCAGGGCTGTTTTATTTCATTGTGTTGTTGCAGTTTATTCTTAGTTCTTAACAAAAGTTCAACCAAACCTCAATTTTGCAGTTGGAAGATTTAGTCTTCACCAAGCTCCACTTACTACCTTTTTCCTGAGCTTTCAATGGCATCTCATGGTCTTCACCAGTGAACTGAGATGTTCCAGTTTAACAGAGTTGGCTCAGTCAACTGAGGTTAAAAGCCAGAAAAATGATTGTGATTGGATCTTGATTTAAAACTTTTGTAAAATTTCTTTTCAGAAGGTTCAAAATAAGTCTTTCACGACCATCAGTATTTTGAAAGTTTATGGGCAGATTAGAACATTTAGATCATTGTGCAAGTTAAATGTTGACCTTATGAATAGAGTGACAAAAGAATCCTAACTCAAAGTCCACTTACTAGTTTTTTTTTATATTTGAAAAGAGTACCATTGTACTATTGTAGGAAAAAAGTTGAGTTGTGCTTGCACAGATCTATTTTATTGAAATCAATCTGCAAAAAAAAGTTATTTATAATACGGTTCTATATTCTTACTATAAGCAAAAGATGTCAGGAAATAGATAAGAAATTGGATTTGTTTACCTTTGTTACTATTATCAGAAGTATCTTAGAAGTGAGTTCACGCCCTAAACCTTTGCATGAGAAGAGTTGAGACATAAAACTGAAGGTGTAGTGGTAGTAAATCTTTGTACTATCTTACATCCTCAATATTGTTTGGACTGATTATACTCAGTGTACTCTACATTCAGGAAGACAAATACAAAAGAGTCAATGAAACAGGACAAGGCTCCAATTATTAAAGCCAAAAACACAGAAGAAGGACATGCATTTACTAATCATGCGAATCTTTAACATTTTAATTCTTGCAAAAGTCATATATGATCAGACATTATGTTGTTCCAGTTCATGCACTTTATATGACAAAGAGAGGGTGTCCTTTTCCCTGCTAGAGACAGGGCTCCCTGTGAAGCTCATGTTGGTTGTTCTTTAACAAAAGAATACATAAAAAGAATATAGTGTAGAATGTAGTATGAGAGTGTAGTATTTCTACTTATTGGACGTTTTCTCAATGAAAAAGTAGAAGGAGTTCACTGTGGTTCACCAAACCTACCCAACCCCCAACAGTACATACTGTACAACAACCAACACAAGCATAGGTATGCACTGCCTGTGTGTAACTGGGAGTTCTGAAGAAGTTTGGGAACCCCTGCTGAAGTCAGGAACTGATTCGCATCACGTTCTACCAACCTGTTGAACGACGCTCTCCATTTTGCTGCCCAGCTCTGCGTTCTCCCGTGCGCTCTCCTCGTGCCTGGCGCTTGTCCGGCGGATCTCCTCCACCACTTGCTGGAAATATAAGGCAGCGAACCCCGCGGCGCCTATTAACGCAACATAAAACACCGCGGTCGCGACGAGGCCGAGGCAGCTCCCCGGCCGCGGTCCCTGAGGTGCGGGGCCACTCACCCCGTTGCTGCTGGTGCTCTTTTGGCTTTTCTTCGACGCGTCATCTTGGATGGATGAGGCGCTCTTCTCGCTCGAGCTGTTCTTGTGTCGGTTTTTCGCAGTCATCGTCAGTGGGAGCTCGCTGAGGTGTGTGTGTGTGTGTGTGATGTGAGAGAGTGGGTGCTGCTGGTGTTTTGCAGTCGTGGATGGAGAACGTTTCCGATCCAGCCCCAGCTAACCGGACCAGCAGCGTATCAGTGAGCGTGTCGTGTCATTCCGCGGGGCTTTTTGGCGTTGAGGTATGCGGATGGGGGCTGTCCCATGTTCAGCTCCAGGCTCTGCATGGGTCCCGTTAAATGACTTAAAAACCCCAGGAGACAACGCATGATTTCTACTGTTTACACTTTGGTGACTCTGCTCTTTTTTCACACAAGAAACGACTTTTTTTTACTTTTACACCCACAGACAAGAGTTTCTGTAAAAGCATCTTTCTGGTGCAATAGCTGAGATATTTCCCATAAAGGTGGTTTAGGCAACTTCAGTGGGTTTTTCTAAGTGTCTCACGAGGTTCCTATCAAATTGAACAGTAGGTTAATTTAACTTGAAGTGAGAAAATGTCTCTACGATTCATTGAAGAAGACTAAAGATGCACCATCTTGGGACAAAACGTTGCACCAAACGGGCATCATTGTCTAAAGTCATCAATATAGTCATCAATCTATATGTTTCTGTCTATTATACCTTTTTTTTACTATGACACACGTTCATAAATGCTGTTTCAGTTCTGAAACACTGATGCAAACTTTCTGCAAGTGGTTCACAGTGCAAGGAGGGGCTGTTTCCTCCCTTCGGTTCGCTCCTCCTTTCATACGTGGCAGCCGTGGTCTGCGCGCTGCTGTTGAATCCCATGGTGACATCTCTCCACAGACAGATCACCAGCTGCTGTGTCCACAGACAGACGTGTCCGCGGCGTTTCCTCCTTTAAAAATAAGAATTAATGATTGTCTCCCCTTGAATTGTGTTTGCAAGTCAATGAACACAATAATCTTTTCATAGTCATTTTATTTTTCACTTATGATACTCAGTTTATTTATACTGGCCTTATTGTCATATCCCCAATCGTATTTTTTATAATACCCCATAATGTTTCGCTAGGACCTTACTTATTATCCTCCTGTGCAATTTTCTTCTGAAGTTTATTGAGAAAGTTAAAAGTAAATTTCACAGTTATGATGCTTATTCTTGTTATTATGGCAAATCCTAAAAATGGGCGTGACATCCACAAAAACTAAATACCCCAAAAATCTCACTTATTTTGCATTCTGAACTTAGAATAAAATAAAACAAGAAGAGCAAAGCATATTTATGTCCTATTTAAACACTAGATGTCACTAAACGAGCGTTTGATGGTGAACGCAAACACCTCCTGAAGCCAAATCCACAAAAGCAAAAACAGTGGGGAGGTATTTCAAATAAATGTATTTAAATAATGATGAATAATGTCCAACAGGTTTACCATAAAAAAAAAGAAAAAAAGAATTGTTTGCTCGAGCTGGTACAAAAAGTAAAATAATAAAACATTAAAAGGTAGAGTCGTACAAATCGATAAATTACATTTATTATACAAAATTATTAAAATCTAATTTGTCACACGAGGCTCTAGTTTTCACAGGTTTGGAGTATTTCAGTGTGTCCAGGTAGAAGTTTGGAAAAGATGTGAAGCCAGTTAAGCTGAGTGTTTGTTTTGCAAATTTGCTGGAATGTATACGTAATGTGTGTGTATAATTTAAATACTGAATAATATAAATTCAGTTTGAGTTGAGTATCTTTTTTTATTTAAGAAGTTAAAATAAAAAAGTCAGTTACAGCTGTGTTGTGACAGAATGAATAAACATTGAATCTATATTTAACAATAACTGAATTAACACCTTACTTGAAACTAAAACCATTCCCGTGTATACCAGTATTGAAATGGTTCCAGTTTCTCTATAAATACATAAAGTGCCTTGACCTCACCCACATCTCCAAGTTGAGGGATTTCCGGGCAGATCCTGAATACATCATCATGACGCCCCACCCGGACGCCGTGACAGACGCAGCTCCGCCGACGCGCTGTCCAGGTGTTCGGTGTGTGATATTGCAGAGACCTGGACCGTTTTGGGAGCTTTGTCAGTATATCTGCATGAAGTGGCCTAACGTGATATGCTTTGTCTCCGAGCCCGACTGTCACTCCGACGTCTGAAATGCCGTCTTTCCGCACCCCACTGCCTCATCTCCCAGAGAATGAAGCGGGAACGCCGTTAAAATGAAGACTGACACGGGGATGAGAATTTGAGCTGTGTGTTTATACCTCGAGTGGGAAAAGCTAGCGGTTAAGCTAGCCAGACAGCTCGACACCCCGGCGGAGGCGGCTCGGATATCGGCTTTTTTTTTTACAGCCATGGCCGGGCTCATCAAGAAGCAGATCTTGAAGCATCTCTCCAGGTCAGTCCCGAACGGGGGTTAACATTAGCAGACGGGGAGCGGAGAGAAAAGGGCGACGGAAGGGATCTGTCAGAAAGACGTTAGCTAGCTATCACCCAAAATGTTAGTTTAGCGTTACAAGCGAGAAGAAACCCAAGTGTAATCTTTGCTGGACGTGGATGGAAACGTTTTCTCCTGTGGTTTAACTGGTTAGCTCACATGCCGGTTGTCTGTCAGACCGCCAGTTGCTGTTTTCAGTTGACGTAACCCGTGTTGACCTGAGACGTGGCTAGTCGGCTAACTTGCTAACGAGGGGTTAGCTATTGAAGGGCTAATCCCTCAACACTTGCTTTAGCAGGTTGAACCAGTCGAGTGGTTGAGTCGGATTTTATAATACAACAATCTCAGCCTTCCCCTCAAGGCCAACTATCCTGCACTCTTTGGTAGCTAACACACAAACACAACTCTTTATCAGTGTGAGATAACTAGACTTTAATTTGACATAAATGTTGCGACAATTGTGAAGGCAGGTGGCAACGTTTGCCCCCGGCTTGCGCAAGGGCAATTCAGCGGCGTGCAGGTTTGTTTACACGGGTTACATGGACCCTTAGCACACAACACAGGCTCATTTAGATAGGGACGTGCTATCACCTTAATCAAACTGACTGCATTGTATGACATCGGTAAGCACCCTTTTTATGAATTCAGAGATAAATGGACATAATATTGGTTCAGGATCTGTTGAATGGCGCTACCACTTGCTGTGTAAGGCCCAATTACATTTTTTAATGTCTTGCTGTTATTGGCAGCAATCAGCTCGACCCGCTCCCCATGCATTATTTATTATTTTCCACTGTCCCTCACGGGACATTCAATGGACCACTTCCTTGTTTTGTTCCGGGGGGGAGAGCTTGAAACATGCGACACTGCTTTTCCTCCCATGTACTGAGCCGTGTGGCTACTGGAGTCCGTGTCATCGGGGTCCCGGGCCTTGTTGACGAGGCCAGCTGCAGACGGGAAGAAACTGTTCTGCAGCCTCCTGCCGGAGGGGAGTGTTTCAAAGAGTTTGTGACCGGGGTCAAGACAATGACAGCTGTCACATTTTGTGTTGCAAGCCTTTGGGAAGCTCATCAGTATGCGGGTTTGTGTTCTTAAGAAAAAAAAACCAAGATTGTGAGATGGTGAGAAAAGTCTTTGTGGTGATTAGTTACTCACTCACTCACTCACTCACTGGTTAATACCTCAATGGTGTTTAAGGATTGCATTGTCCTTCGTACTCTTTCACAACGCCACCACAACCAAGATTTGCATTGTCTGCACCACACAGCCTGACTGGCATGCCCTTCATTGTCCTAACAACCCAAGTTGTGTGTGTGTGTGTGTGTGTGTGTGTGTGTGTGTGTGTTGAGGCAATGCACAAGTGTTTCTTCAGATGACTGTGCATGCCCTCAGCAGCATTAGCATCAACATTGACAGGAAATGACTGGAAGAGTTGTGATGTCATCTGTCATTGGGCCTGCCGTCCGATCTTCTTTCCCCCGGCACTGATTGGTCAAGGAAACTGAGAGGAAGCTGCCCCGTCTGACAGACGGCCAATCCCGCTCCGTTCGGCGTGGGGATGTCACTGTAAAAGTGCTGGTATCAGAACGCCCAATCAGCATCACCTTTGTAAACTCCACTGCATGGCTGCAAATTCAGCGATTTAGCTCGAGGACGCTAGCTAGATTATTCATACACTGTAAGTGTACACAGCTACATGGTATGTTGTGGGTAGCAGCATGTCAGCTCAGCCTCCATACTTAACTGTTGCAGAGGACACGCGTCTCCTCAGTACTGTGTGTGACTAGGAGGAGCCTCTCAGCCCGGGTGAGGCAGCACCACCTCTTTACAGTTCATTGACTCCGAAGCCTGCAATGGCTGTTCCTCCTCTGGCCAAGACAAATGCACTGAGGCGTGCACGACATATTAAACTAGTCGAGAGGCCTTTTGTGCAACGTGAACGCTCAGACGAAGCACTGCGTGTGACTTTCCACGTGCGAGGATGAGTTTGTTAAAAAGTGACACTGCTGAGTTGCCGTCCTACGAAGCGTTTCACAGAAGGTCGAACTCCGCCCCCCCCCCCCCCCCCCGGGGGGGTGACTACATGACAAGATGTGCGTTTACAGGCGGGTTTAGGTTATCGACAGGACCCAGGCCCACAGCCAGACAGCACAAGATCCTGTTACACACACACACACGTATGGATGATAGAGAAATGACTAAACACAGTCACATTGTCTCAACTTTGCTCTTGCTTTGCACAGGGAGGTGGAAGGTCAGGCTCAGGAACGTGGAGCTGGTAGATGTTCTGACACACGAGGCTTAAATACATGTTTCAGTTGAAGAATGAGACTCATACTTGGTGTGAATGCCTGCTCTTGTGACACAGAGAATGCATTCCCAGACTTGGAACGTCTAACTTTCTTCCCTTTTACCTACTTTTCCTCATTCCTTCCTTCTTCCATTCGTTTCCTCTACCCTTTCTTTGCTCTTGTTCGTTAGCCCCTAAAAATGTGTTATTCACTTTCTATTTTCTTATCTTGACATTAAATCAATGCCTTTAGAGGTGGAGTTTTCCACCTGTGCTCAAGGTGACCCCTTCAAATGAGTTGTTTTGTCTGACAAACCGCTCATAATCTAAAGATATTCAATTTACAAACACATGCAGCAGAGAAAAGCAGCAAATCTTCACATTTTAGAAGCCGGATTTAGCAAATGTTTGGCATTTCTGCTTGAAGAGCGACTTCAACGACAAAAAGTCTGCAGTTTGTTTCAGCTCTGCATGCAATGATGGAGCGCCTGTTTCTTTTCTTTCTGGCTCGAGGGAAACCGCCCATCATCTGCAGTGATCTACTTCCTGTCTGGATACACCAGTGCTCCCTCAAAGCCATCCAAAGTGATGTTGCAAGAGTCTGATCACCTTTAATCATCTTATTTATGGCCTGTGGGTCCTCAAAATGTATTTGTCTTTGCATTCCATATCCATATCACCCTGATTGCACAGTAAACGGCTGCTAATTAATGTCACATAATTCCCATAATAATTCACATCTTCTCTCACAGGGGAGTGAAGAAATGTTGAGTGTTGGAGAGAGATTAGCTTGGCGTGCATTAGCAAAGCTGTTGAGGAACGAACTTACACAGAATGGGCCCCTATGAAAGAAAAGATTATCACCACCTTCTAATGGAAAGAGTTCCTGACCTGGGAGATTAGGTTTATACTAGGCTGGTATGCTTTCTCTCCCGCGTAGCATTCAAGTTCAATACTCCCTTTTTATCCTGTCAGACGTGCTTTATTTTATTATTTTATTTGATGTAATAAAGACGATGCATTGGTTATTGGAAATCTTAGGACCAACAACTCACGACCACGCTAATTAAATCCATTACATTTTCTATCCACTGTGGAGGTGCAGAGTGTGAGAGACGAGTCCACTTCTGCTGCTGTTTGTCATCACGAGCCCGACTCTTGCCATCCTGCAGTAGCTGTGTGATGATGAACTCCACTATTCCCAGTATTATCACTCACTGCTGGTGGGAAGGCCATTATGGCACGAGTCATGACTGAGTGCCTTGCCGTGGGTGTCTCATCAGTGTGTAGCTGTGAAGGACTTGTGTGTGTGTGTGTGTGAGAGCAACATTTGGTCCCTCCGGGCCTTGCTTGGCGTCCTCTGCTTCCGTGTAACCGGGGTGGTGGACTGTTCACTCCTTCATGCGCTAAACTTTTCACCGTCTCCACGGGCTCATGATTATTCCAGGACTCCGGGGTCTTCGCTGCCAATATAAACTCACTTTGACAGGTTGCCCTGCGTGTCGTTGAAATGTTTTCCCTGCTGACGTGTGTGTGTGTGTGTGTGTGTGTGTGTCTTGTGCACTTATGCTGCAGGCTACAAAGTAATTCAAGTAATCCCTGTCGATGGTAACCTTGTGATGACTCAGTGTTTTTAATAACTGTTCTGTAAGGCCCGCATAAAGTATTTTCGTCTTCGCATCAACACATATTTCCACAACAAACACTATCAGAGAGCTTCAATGAAACAGTGTGGACTCATCATAAAGCAGGAACGTTGAGACAACAAAGGAAAATACCATTGTCAGTACAGCTTTTTTCATTGGCATAAGCATATATTTTAGATTTTTCCACAACTTTACAGCTTTAAAGACATCCTAAGAGACTTTAAAAAACATCTTTGTCTGTACTGTACTGCTGTATGTGTCCTGAGATAACTTTGTTATTCTATGGTGTGATAAAACTATACTGAATGATAACTTATTAATTATCTTGTGCACACAAGATAAGGATCCTTTGTGGGAGAGGTGATATTGTATACAGTACAAGATGAATGAATAAATAAACATGACTTCAGGAGCTCCATAATATGTTAACTGGCCAGCCAATTCTAATACAAATGAACAGGTTGATCGGTGTGAGGTTTGCAGTTTCTCTTTTATTTACTCACTAATTAACCGTGCCCTCATTCTGTCCAGCTGCTTAAATCCAGAGGAGAACTCCTAAAAGTCACCTTCAGTTATTGCCTTGCGCCCACAGCAATAAGCTTTAGGAGCAGTAGAGAATGATTTGCAGACGTTGCCCCACCTTATTGCTGAGAGGAAGACTGCTGTTGTAAGGGCTAAAACAACAGCAGCGCTATCTGGTTTTCAGGTGTTTTGACTGAACACATTATATTTACGTTTTTATTTACAGCTATGATTCTCCTAAAACACGCTAGAATTGAACATCAAGACGAGGAGGTAAAGGAACATGCCCTTTGTAGGAACATAGGACATCGCTTTAGATAATTAATTAAAAGCCAATTTTATCATAATATGTCACTTGTTAAAGTCTTCACTTTTGTGGGGGATTTCTTTGGGGTCATTGCATTTCTGAAACCAAACCAAATCACTTAATTTCTTTTATAGCTGTGCAACCATCTAACAGTAAAAGAGCTGAAAGACTATGCAATACAGGACTGAAAAACGAGTGACGGGTGAATCCAACAGAAAGTCACCTTTCTCTGACCTCGTAAATAGTTCATGTTATCCATCTTCATTCGAGCTTGGAGGCCAACAGAAGATCCTCGAGATGATCTTGATTCATGTGGACCTTTGGGTAAAGATGGTCGACAACACCAACTGCTAATTAAGAAAAGGTTCATGCATGTGTGTTCTTGGTTGTTTTTAAGGTTTCCATCTCACCCACACTGTGGGCAGTCTGCCTCCAAACACCGCAGTGCTGCGTTCCCATACCTGCAGTGCAAAAAAGGAATAAAGAACAAATAATAAACAGGCCAATAAACATATATTATACCCTAAACCATATAAAATATGAGAGAGGCTTGTTTTGAAATAGTCAATTGACCACCACCATGTTAGATTTACTTAGTGTGTCACATTCACCACATGCATCTTGTAAGCTCCAGTTAGTTTTGTCTGCTGGTCTCTAAAGTCCCTTGATTTGCATTCAGGAACACTTTACTGAGAAGTTACTCATTACACTCTACCGTTGACACTGAATGGGCTACTGAAGGATTCAGAGGCCAATTTAAATGTCACATTCTCCGTTTTTGTCGCTAAGCCAAGCCTGCTGCTGCTCGCTCGAGTGAGCGCGAGCAGGAAAGAATGTGGGAACATCCCCGAAATTCTGTTTTCTGGAAAACCACACTCCTAAATCCCAGAGGAGCGCCCTGACGATGCCTCCTCTCCTTCTTCCTCTTGTTACGTTGTCAGTCTTTGGTCGCTAAAAACAAGCCAGTTGTCTGTTTGAGTCACTCCGGCCGTCTTTTCCCTCAGACTTCTCTCTTTCGGGCACTGATGTCATCCGGCTGCGCCATGAACGCGCCATCAGAGCAGGAAAAAAGGCCGCAAGATTCCCAGTTTCCATTCCCAGGATCCACTGACATCAGCATAAAGGGTGGCGGACTGAAGTCTGCTCTCAGTGTATTGTGGTTAACGGGGTAAAAAATGGAATCATCAGACTACTGCTGTGGACATCTTTTATGTTTTTGGCCAAATTACACCTAAAATGTAACACAAAATCACAGAGAAGTACTTTAAAACCCTTGACAAAGATGACGGGTTGAAACTAACTTTTACAGAGAGGAATGTGGGCATGGACTTAACTGTTGAGTGCTTAATTTTATGTTTGACGGGCAGACAGACCCGTCTCCCGCCGGTAGCTAGTCCTAATCTCTTTATGGGTCTGGATTTGGTCCGGTGAGCTCGGCCCTGCTGACGGAAACAATGGCTGGCGAGATGAAAGGGAAAGATGACGGCGCGTGAACTCAATACCCCTCTGCCTCTCGCTGTTGTAGTAATGAGTCGGACCCCCCTGTGTAAGTCAGCTTATTATGCCTTCGTGGCCTTGATATTAGACAGCCGATCAGCAACATATTATTTCATTAGTTTATTTATGAAGATGGAGAGAGGAGGCAAGAGGCGGCCCACGGGAGACCGAGGCGCCAGATAAGGAGCGAGTGAAGCTAGCTGGCTAATTGGTTGATACTTGATCAGTAGCAGGGATGAATATTTCACTGGTCACAAGGCTGAGACACTCCAGCGACAACATCCACATCTCCGAGGCGGACTGTGTTTCTGTCTCTGAGTGTGTGTATGCCCATGTGAGCGCATGTACACGTAATATTATTCATGTTTTGTTTGTGAGGGAGTGTTTTTGGGTTGTTGTTTTTTTGGCCTGGTTTCTTGTTGTACGCCGTGCTGGGTGTCTGTTTATGTCTGCTGCCGGCGCTGAATAATTTACAGGGATGTTGAATTAGAGAAGAATCTAACGCTGCCAGGAGACGCTGCTGTTGACCGGAGAGAAGGAGTTTGACAGGCTCAGTCATTTTAAAACGCGAGCGGCTGAATCAAAAAACATTGCTCATTGGACAAAGTTTCTTTCGCACTGCAGATCCTCTCTGAGTGTTTTTTCACTGTAACTCAACATAATAAAAAAAAAGATATATATATTCTTGCCCTTGTTTTTGGTGCTAGGCATCGACCCTCATGCGATCAAGACAAAAACATTATGCGTCATCCTCCAAGTAAAGAACCAAAAATGTGCAGAGTCATGGTATTGGTGCAGAAAATCAGGTATCGTAATGCCACTGATTGTTGAAGAACTTCACATGATACCCGGCGCTATTGTAATGATATGAGCATGGTTACGCTCCTCACAGCATTCATCTAAGCTAGTAGGGCAGTACTAATACTGAAGCTGTAGTCTGTTGTGTTCATGTTGATAATCAGGTCACTGTCAGTGATGTGTGTTGCTTGTGAAACGCTGAGCTTTGTCCCTATTTACAGACAGACACACACTGTAAGTGTGTGAGAGATTAGCTCGGTAACAGGATCAACCCTACCTGTACTGTACACTGTGTGTGCGCTTAAAAGTGAGTCTGGGTGGGGTTTTTCTTTTAGAAATGCGTTATTTCGTACCTCTACGTGTCACAGGATCTTGACACATAGACAATGTGAAATCAATACTATCCCTCCTTTTTTTTTTTTTTTTTTGAGATTCCATTAGTCTGGTCTGCAGAGATTCACAGGACAATAAACCATTTAGCATCCCAGCACTCTGGTAACTATTAACCAGTATGCAAACTGTGATGGGGGCATAAAACACTTGCGGGCATTGAGTTTGTGTGTTCAAGTCTGCTTACTTAAACTAAAGAGCAAATCGAGTGAACACACAATCACTACAATTTACAGAGAGAGACCTTTTTATACATACACAAGACACTGAGGTTATAAATATCAATATTGGCCTAATTGAAGGTGAGAGTTGGCACCTTATCATCCGATGCAGCGTGAGGGCATTTGGTGTTCTCACAGACTACAACTATCAACACTCTCTGTACCATGATCCTCTCTGCCCCCTGTCATTATCACATGAAGCGGTACTTGTAGAAACAAAGCAAACTGCAGTTAACAATATAGCTTAAATCAAGAGAAAATATTCATGTTTTTTAAACCCGAGGTTACAGTTTATGGAGTGTTTATTTCCATTCTTGTAGCTGGGCTAATTGTCTCATAGTTTGCCTCATGTTTAACCCTGAATTATAGGCTCGTTTTCGAGTGTGCTATTAAAAAGATGTGGGTTTTGTTCTTAAATATAATCGCTTAAAAATGTATGGTTATGGTTTGACTGAAAATGGCAGTATGGTCTGATTTTCAAGACAAACTATTTTTAAAAACATGTATTTGAAAATGTGTGTGTGTTTGTGTGTGGCATTGAAAGGCCGTTCCCATCCAAATAAACAAAGGGGTCTGTTTGGCCGGCCTGTCACTTTGCCAAGAACCTGCTTCTATAAATATTCCCAGGCTCACCGCTGCGCTGCTCATCTGTGTCCTTCAGGTTTGCTAAGAACCTGTCGCCGGACAAGATCAACCTGAGCACCCTGAAGGGGGAGGGCCAGCTGACCAACCTGGAGCTGGATGAGGAGGTTCTCCAGAGCCTGCTGGACCTACCCACCTGGCTGGCCATCAACCGTGTGTGCTGCAACAAGGCCGCCATCAGGGTGAGGGACAGTGTGCTATGTTGAACTTGTACATTTTATTAGTTTTATTGTTTATCTGTACAGTAAATATCACGCTACCGTTAAACGGCTAGCCTTGTTTAACAAAGTCTACCTACCACCACCTCTAAAACTCACTAATTAACACGTCTTCTTCGGTGTGTAAACTTTTTCTTGGCCAGACACGGTAACTACCTTTGCTGGTTGCTTGGCAACTGCTCAGAGCCAAGAAATAGTCTGACACGTAACCCTCTTTAAAAAGACTAACGTTGTTTTTACAAATCCTTTTTTTCCCGGATTGAACCAATGAGATTCGACGAGTTAATTACTGAGCTTTAGAGGTGCTGGTACGCAGATTTTGTTAACTTCAGAAAGAGCCAAGCTAACTGTTCCCCACCGTTTCCAGTCTTTATGCTAAGCTAAGCTAACCAGCTGCAGGCTGTAGCTTTGTATTACGCAGAGATATGAGAATGTGGAGGGTATTGTAAAAAACAAAGTTCAGACAGAAAGTTTATTTTAACTCAAATGCAGCTTTATATTTACAGACAGGATGACACTTCAATCAAGACACAGTGTAGATACCAATTAACAACTTTCTTGTGCACTTCCAGTGACTCGTTGCACTACGTACAAACACACACACACACACACACTGGCACTGCTGGAGCTGATGTGGTCATGGTCATCAGCAAAGTACCATGTATAGTAGTAGACTCTGACACGCCCTGAAAACAGTGAGCTGCGTAATTTACTTTGTGACTGGACTTTTATTCAGACCAAGGTCCACTTTCCACCTCTTCTCTTCCCCTGCCACCTCATTTTTCCCCCTCTCTGTTCGACCGCTGTTCATTTCTCAGCCTTTATATATTTGCCTGTCTTTGCGTTTGAATCCCCATTTTGTTGCTCGCTCCCTTTCTTTCACTGTCTTCCTTTTAATTGGTCCTCAGGCTTCAAAGATTTAGTCTGTTGTATTTACTTAACTTATTGGTTGTGCCATTGAGGTGTGGGTAATACTAAGTGTGATACCAACACCCCAGGGGTGTATGGAGCATCATATTTCAGGTGAGGAATGAATTGGAACTTGTGTGACTGCCTGGCTCCTTTTTTACTGGTAAACTGGCAAAAAAGGAGAACCGAGATCTGTATCTCACTTCTCACTTGTTTGTGTCTTCCTGTTACAGAGGAACTAAACCCAACACTCTTCATTTTAAAAGCCTGTCTCTCACACACACACATACACACACACACACATTTGAATACAATATCGATT
The DNA here is from genome assembly GCA_036024295.1 of Nannoperca obscura. NCBI lineage: Eukaryota > Metazoa > Chordata > Actinopteri > Centrarchiformes > Percichthyidae > Nannoperca > Nannoperca obscura. The sequence goes on along the minus strand of JAVQJL010063441.1, from coordinate 12,703 downwards.
ACTCATGTATACATACACTGATATGTTTCTGCTTTGATGACTCAAAGTGACATTTCTGAGCCAGCACCTCCTAGCATATCTAGGCGAATAAAAAGCGTCTCTAATTCAATTAAAGCTGTAAATCCGGAGCATTTTCTCACTTCTTGATTTATGAAGTCTCAAACAACGAGTCGCTGTGTGGAGAAAAAAAAAACAGCAAGTGAACATAAGCATTTAATCTCTTCTGCTATATAATTTGACATGGACTTTAATCAAGAGGCGGCATGTTGAGGATTAATGGCGCTCTGGAGCTGAATGGAGCGACCTGCCACTCAGTCTAGACTCATTGATTTATTTTTTCTTCCTTCATCTTCAAACTACCTTGCCCGCTGTTTTGGCCTGATTTTAATTCTGTGCAGTTCAGTTGCGTTCAATGTGATTTGTACATCCCATTGGTTGGTAATTGAATTTAGCATTTTAGGAGCTCTAAAAGGCCAAGAGCTCGCTCTGAACCGAACTCTGTGAGCTAAAGCACTGCTCTGTTTTCATTCACAGATACCATGGACGAAGCTGAAGACTCACCCAATCTCTTTGGTAAGTTTCACCCGCCGCACCTGTTAACCAATGCGGGTAACGGCTTCCTAAAGCCACCTTTTTGAAGGCTTTTTGTCGGACCATAAGTTGGCTCAGACGGGGGCCATTTTCTGCATCATGGCGCCGAGGCTGTGCTCAAGCGTGCGGTGTATCTGTGTCAGGGTTGCCAGCTTTCTCCTCCCATGGCTGCCACCTCGCTGAGCAGGGTTGCAGGTGTCAGGTTGACAGACTGCCAGCATGGTCCCAGTCCCCAGGTGGCTGCAATTCCCAGCGCACAGACTGCCAGAAACCAACAACAGGAGGAACATGCGCTCCATTCTCATTATCTCGTCTACCGAAAACCTGGATCTTGCATGTACTCCACAGTCCCTGATCCACTTATAAACCTGCAGCACCTGGTGTTTCGCAACATTTGTGGCACGCTGGAAATCTCATGCCTGCAAAGTTGATCTATTTCAGTCTAACAATGTGTGACTGACACGCTTTTATTATGACGAGAAAAAGGTGAAAAATGGATGACAAAACGGTAGCTCTTATTTGGAAGTCGCTTTGGATAAAAGCTTCTGCTAAATGCCTAAATGTAATGTAATGGTAGTAAATATGCTGATGTAAATGACAATATTCCTGTGAATAATCGTGTAAAAGAGAAGAAAGTCACTTCATGAACGACACTGGTTGTTGGCCGTTGAGTTGTAGCCTACCTCTTGCTTGCAGACCCTGGATAAAGTGGAGATGGAGATGAGTACATGTGATGAGCCCCGTCCCCCCAATGGACCGTCTCCCATAGCGACGGCATCGGGACAAAGGTGAGTGCTGCGGTCGTTTCTTTAGCACTTCTTGAATCTCCGTTATCTGCATTAGTGTGGAGACCCTCCTTTCAGTACCTCGATTGAAATCGTTTGGTTCACACAAAGTTCAATAGTTGGAAATCTGACTTACATTAAAAACAAATTCTAATTTCATTATCAGTGCAATTTAATAGATTTAGGTGTCATATTGGAAGTGTTTTAACTTATTGTTTAACTTACATTCTCTGCACCCATGTCCGCATGTTTGTCTCCCGTGCAGTGAATATGGCTTTGCTGAGAAGGTGGTAGAGGGGATCTCACTGTCCATCAACTCCATCGTCATCAGGATCAGTGCCAAGGCCTTTAACGCCTCCTTTGAGCTCTCCCAGCTGCAGGTCTACAGCGTCAACACCAGCTGGAGCATCAGTGACCTGCGATTCACCCGCATCCAGGACCCTCAGAGGGGAGAGGTCAGTATTTATTTAGTTTTTATTCGAAAGGCCACTAGGATACTGTGTCACTTGTAGTTTCTCAACATACCACCGCGTCCGCTTGTTCCAGATCCTGACGTTCAAGGAGATCAGCTGGCAGATGATCCGCATTGAGGCAGATGCCATCCAGAGTGCCGAGCACGAGATGTTGAGCGCCCCCATTCGACTCATCACCAACCAGTCCAAGATCCGAGTCACTCTCAAGAGACGGGTCAGCCACAAACGCGCACGCATGATGTACATGCTTTAGAAAAGATTCAGTCATTCACTTTATGAAATCCGACGGGTTTGAAAACCGAACTGCTCCAAGCAACATCCTCTGGTGCACTGGGAAGAATAATCCCTCTGTGTGGCCTCGCAGGCTGCAGGGCCAACAGCAGCGATTCATCAAGCAGCTAATGTGCTTTGAAACAAAAAAAACACTGCTAATGTGTGTTTTGGAGATTTAATATAATGCAGGATAAAGTGCACAAAGACTTTTCTGTGAGATCTGTGAATGTAATTTTCCCCATTTGTTTCTTTAGGCTTTGGCAGAACTGCTGAATAAAGCATTTGTCACAGACAGAAACTTATTCTCTCCCATAAATGCTGTCGGTGCAGTTACAGTTTCCATTGTAAAAAGGGATATTCTGTTCGTGTTAATGGGAGCTCTCAGGCTACCTCCTGCCTAATGCATGTTTATACCATCGGCTCTGCCTGCCACAGATTAAGGACTGCAACGTGGTGGCCTCCAAGCTGATTCTGATCCTGGACGACCTGCTCTGGGTGCTGACCGACTCCCAGCTCAAAGCCATGGTGCAGTATGCCAAGTCTCTCAGCGAGGCCATGGAGAAGTCTGCACAGCAGAGGAAGAGCATGGCCACGGAAGACCAGGTGCGCGCGCACACACACACACACACACACACGACTGACCCATTCACACACAAAGGACAAATCTCTCACTCTTTCTGTCTCCCTTTCCAAATTGAACATTCCCCCTCTCTCCCTGTCCATGTCCTCATTTCACCCTCTGTGAATAAGCCACTTCATGGTCTGATAGTTTATTCTTGTGTCCATGGAAATCATGTCTGCCCCTCTCTGTGCCACTTCCCTGATGCCACATGGCGTCTATCTGCCTGCACCGTCTTTGTCTCTCTGTCTGTCTTAGTTTTGCTTCTTAAGCGCATACACAAACAATCGTGCATACATACATCGCCCACACAAATTCACACCCATAAGACATACAGTGGTCAGTGTGTTTTCTGTATTATGGTCTGACACTCCATCTGCTGGAAGATTTGAGTATTGCCAGATTCAGCTGTTCATTGAACCCGACAGCTTTTTTTGGCCGTCTGTTAAGTCTCTTTAAGCCAAAAATTGACACCAAAACAAAAACGTAACACCAACTCATCACCAGCAACAACATTACAACACTAAATACAGCAACACAAAGTCCACTGTCAGCGTCAACAAGGGCACACCCACATCTAAAGCTTCAACATTAATCCTAGTGTTTGCCCTGTTCACCAGGAGTCATCGGCGCCCCCCTCAGCCCAGCAGGTGCGTACCCAGCAGGCGTCCACAGCAGCTGACCAGGGTGCCACCATGGCCAAGCTGTTCAGCGCCTACGACGTCTGCGAGACGTCCCACCACCTTCAGATCACACACCTCGACCTGCACATCTGTGACGACATCCATGTTAAGGACAGAGGTAGCGTGCACATGTTGTTCATACGTGACGCAACATAAACCCACAATGTTAAGTACACAGAAAAGCTTTAGAACTTTTAACCCCATGTCTTCAATGTGATGCCTAAAATGGCCTTTGACTCAGCACAAACACAAACGCCTCTTCCCTCTGTGCAGTGAACAATAAGAGGATAACGGGTGGAGCCATGCAGCTTTCCTTCAGCTCCATCACTCTGGACTACTACCCTTTCCACAGAGCAGGTATGGATACCAGCACTACCTCACCACGAAGTCACTGAAGATTATATTTATTACTATGCGGTGCTTCCTGCATCCTCACTCTAAACTCACTGCAATCCATCTGCAAATGCCTGAAAAAGATTTATTGCTCTTGTGTCACATCAAACAGTCATTAGAGCGTCAGCTAGGTCACCTTCTCATAACGTCTCCTACACAGACTACAGACTTCCAGGACATTCAGATTATTTCCCCCACACTTTATTGTAATGATATTCAGTTCGCTACAAAAGCAAAAATATATACAAAAAGATGGAAGTATTGCCTGTACTGATTTTCCTCCTCCGACCTCTGCAGGTGACAGTTGTGTGCACTGGATGCACTACAGCGAGGCCACCAAGACCAGAGAGGGCTGGGCACGGAGTCTGCTTGATGAGTTCAAGTCCAACGTGGAGATGTTAAAGACTGCGGTTCGAGACAAGCAAGGCCCAGCCCCTGCGCAGAGTTCCCCACAACACGGTGAGCACACACGCCTGTACACGCGTTACATGTTGTTCGGTGCAGCTCGGCTTGTTCAGGATGTACGTTTTCACCGTGCTTCCTGGTGCGCACACGCAGCACATCATTCCCTGTGGGTTTTCTGTCCTCCAGTGTCCCTTAGGGACGATGCATGTGGGCCTCTAGGAAGTCAGGAGAGAGGAGGAGCAGGAGTAGGGCTTAGGGAGTCAGAAGGAGGACTCCCAGAGTGGAGCTCACACACACAGCCTCCGGCCCAGTGCTGCTGGTGCCTAGAGCCAGGTACTACGGTGTGTGTGTTTGTGTGTGTGCGCACAGCTGGGTGCGGTGATGCACACCTTTTGCAAGGGACAGAGGCTTCTCGCTCTGTTTGTCTCCATCTTTGTCATTCCGTTTTCATTTTTGCGCCTCTTTCTCTATCCTTCAATCCCTCTTTCAGGAAAGATAAACACCTCTTCCAGCGCTTCCTTCAGTCCTCCCCCCACTCAGAGCCCCAAGACCCAGCTCGTGTCCAGCTCTGTAGTGCTCAGGATGGCCGACTTCAGCATCTACCAGGTCACTGCAGACACACTCTGGCGTACACACCTGCACACGTGGACACACTGATACATCTTCACTGCTAACTTTGAGTGATGGCTCCTGCGTCTTGTGCGTATTGCAGGTGTCTACGGCAGACCAGCGTCGCTCCAGCCCCAAGACCATGATCTCCTGCAATAAGAAGTCCTTGTACCTGCCCTCAGAGATGCCAGCCATTCACGTGGAGTTCACAGAGTACTACTTCCCTGATGGAAAAGACTACCCCAGTAAGACTTAAACACTAGAAACATCCCTCTTTATTTGCAGGTCATGAGTTGTTTCAGCAGCGACTTACTATCTCTCACCTCGCTTTTTGGATCTATTCAGCTCATTTGTTTAGCGGTGGGGAAGTCATTAACTGCTGTGTGGCTAAGAGGACATTGATTTTTTGAATTACGCCCAGTGTTCTCAATGAGGAATAACCCAATTAATTCATGTTATGGATTTCTCACAAATTCACTCCATTAGGAGACATACGAACAGTTAAAGGATTTAAGAGTTAGAGATTTGTTTTACAATATGTACATTGAGGAAGTCTTGTCTCTTATTTCTCTAATGTCTCATTCCTCACCCCTCTATATGAAGATATATAAAGCTAAATAATGTGTAACAGTATATCTCTTTCACCTCCCCCCCTCGCTCCACTAGTCCCATGTCCTAACCTGTACGTCCAGCTGAACGCCCTGCAGCTGGTTCTGGATCCGCGCAGCCTGGTGTGGATCAACCTTTTCACTCTGGATCTCAGGCAGAGTCTGGAGCAGTTTATGGAGATCTACAAGCTCAGCGACTCGCAGAAACCCGACGAGCATGTTGACATCAAGGTTGACGGCCTCATGCTCAAGGTGAGGTGGACACGTGGCCTTTTCTTCAGGTTTAAAGTGTGGAACCTATTCTCCGGTATTTGTTCTTATTTTGTTGTTGTTGCTGTCCGTCAGCTGGTGATTCCCACCGATCGGGACGCCTCCTGTCCCGCTGACCTGCCGCGCTCCATCTCAGTGCAGACCTCAGAAATGGTGGCCACGAACACCCGGCACCCGGCGAACTGCACCCGCTCCCACCTCGAGGCCCTGCTGCAGGCCTTTGAAGCGCAACCCTTCTTCTCTCCCTCGTTCTCCTCGTTCCCTCGCTCCTCCTCCCCCTTACCCCTCCTCCACACCATCTTCCAGCGCCACGCTCACGAACAAGACACCAAGCTCCACGACATCTACCGGGGCCTGGTGGCGCCAACGATGGGCACAGATGCCCTCAAGATGCCGGCCGCCACTGACTTTTGGGCGTTGCACTTTGCCCAGTTCTGGGTGGACTACGAAGGCACCCGTGGAGGCAAGGGGCGGCCGCAGCCCTTTGTGGACTCCTTCCCTCTCACCGTGTGGGCGTGTCAGCCAGCGAAGATTGTCCAGCACCAGGAGAGGCTCAGATGTGCTGCCGGATCAGCTTTGTCCAGGAGCTCATCTGGAGAGGCCGTGGCACGTCTGCAGAGGAAACGACTGCTAAAGGAGTTTTACAGTACTGATACATCATCTCCCAGCAACGATGCAACGCTGCCACCCAGTAACGGACTCCATAAACCCCTCTCATTGGACAGTCTGCCCTCCTCCTCCGCCTCCTCTTTTTTGTCAGCATCAAGTAAAGATGCAGATGTGAATGTACTGGTGCATGTGCAGAAGCATTTAAGTGCCCAGGTATGTTTGTCTTTCTTATTTTTCAATACTGTACAATACGTGGCAACAATCTGTTTATTTGGGGGTCTGTCATGTGGGATATTTTAGTTATTGCTCATCCAAATTTTTTTATTAAACATAGAAGTGTTGCATCATGTAAAGTATGAAAATGTGAAATGATAAAACTTTATTATTAAGTATGGTAAACATTTGCTGATTTGCCACTCGCTTGCTAATGTTAACTTGCTAAATGACAATGCTAAGATATTGATGTTTAGCATGTACAACGTTTACCATGTTCTTGTCTTAGTTCAGTGTGTTGGTATGTTAACTAGCACTTAAACCATAAGTGTCATAAGTTTATGTCATAAACTAAAGTACTCGACAAAAAGAAATGTTGATCTGATGATGGCAGCAGATGATCATAGTTATTACAATTCATCCTCTGGAGAGTGGGGACAATGAACGCTGCACCAAAACCATCAAGTAGATGTTGAGGTGTTTCACTGAATGAGTAAAACTTTTTTTACCTGCTGGTGGTGCAACAGAAGTTGTTAAAGCATCATCAAAGTCGTTAGTATTCATCCTCAATCTGCTAGTAGTGGTTGAGATATTCCAGTATGAACCGACTGACTCCCATTACCGTCCCAAGTGCCACTTGGGTAACTTTTGCTAACCACTTTGGTCTGTGTGTGTTCAGGTGAGCCACCGGCAGTATGTGTTTCTAATGCTTCTTCAGCGCAGCATCAAAGCCCTGCAGCAGACACTACAGCAGGATCTGGAGGAGATGGGCTCCAAGAAAGACCGCAAGGATCCTTCTCAGCATCCTGCAGACCACCAGCCCTTCACTGTCTGTCTGGGCCTCCTGCTGAAAAGTGCAGAGGTGTCCCTGCTTCTGAAGCCCGTCCCCCCGTCTGAGGGGTCAGGCTCTCCCCTGGGGTCCGAGCTCTCCCCCTCAGAGAGCCGGGGAACTCTGGAGCCTGGGAGCGATGCAGGAGAGGGCATGGAGAAGGGGAGTGAAGGAGCTGGATCTGGTTCTGAAGGGGCTGCAGCCAAAGGGGGAAGCACTGTAGACCAGCTGTTATGTGGTGAAGGCTCGGAGGGTGGAGCCAGGCATGGTCCCGCCCCTCTCGTCCCTACCTCCATTTCAACTACACGTCCGGACTCAAATCACAAAGCCTTGCTGGAGGAGAGGACTTCAGCTAAGAACTCTGGGAGGTGGAGTTCAGATGAAGGGGGCGAGGCGGCAGTGGATGGGTTGGCAGGTGGTCTAGAAGCGGGAGCTGGGCTAGACTATAAAACCCAGACAAGTGACCTCCTGTCTGACCCACTCAGCAGCAAAGACTGGAACGACAAAGACACGGCTGCAGCCGCCAAGATGCCTCAGTCAGTATCCAGGTATTCACTTCATCACACAAACAGGCCAAAGACCATCTCACAGAGATACGACAGAACCGTTACACTAAAGTCAGTGGAGTAAACAAGACAATCAACATTTTCAATAGGCATCTAAGTTTTTACAATTTGCACATGTTAAAGGGCTTTCCAGTAGGGAAGGTTTTATACCCCTTCAAAAAAATTGGTATTTATTTTTTGCTTTCAACACCTTTCAGGCTGATTCGTTTTTTTTTAAACAACAAAACAAATGTGTCACTTGACAGACATCTTGTTTTTCCCGATCAACAGTCCACAGATGTTCACTTTAGTTATATAAATAATATTTAGGAAGCTGGAACTGGCAAATATTTGGTATTTTTGCTTAATGAAATGAATGAAAGTATAAATTAATTGCTATGATTTAATTTCGATTGATTGTTTCAGCTCTACCTAGCATTTGTCACTATTTCTGCCATTTTGTAGACTAAACAAATCACTTTATTTAAATCAATATCAACAGATGAATTGATACGTTGCAGCCCTTAAAGTATTGTCCAAGTAATAACTCACGTTTATGAGACTTTGTAACTGAAACCTTGTGCTTCGCTAAGCATGATGAATCTAATGAATGAGTCTCTCTCTAATTTAATTTGTCTGTTGCTCAACACAAGAGCTGTGTGTCAAACTCCCACATGTGTTTGTCTGTATGAATGTTCAGTCGTCTGACATTATAACTGTTGGATGGCCTCAAGCTGCCACGTCTTTGTGTTCCCAGCTCTTCACATTCGTGTCATTTGCCGTCTCATTCACTTCCTTTTCTGCCTCTTGACCTTTGCTTTGACCCATGCGAGGTGTGTGTGTGTGTGTGTGTGTATGTGTGTGTGTGTTTTCTCTCTACCAAGGAAAGGAAGTTTGTCTGTGGTTTCTGATTTCCTCAGCTCCTCAAACTCCAGCAGATCCACCTCCCTTTATTCCATGTCCAACATGTAAGACACTGGATCTGTGACTAGCTGTATTAATGAGTGTGTGCGTGTGTACTCTCTGTGTGAGCGTGTCCAGGTTCTTGTGATCCTTGGATGAATACTAATCAGTGCAAATGTGTGTATGTGACTCCCCTGTGGGCATGCATTTGCATGCATGCATGACACGCCGGCCCTCGTCCGTGCCTTTTCTCTGTATGTGTTAAATGAGTCCTGTGTTTGGCGTCTACCTGTTGACTCGTGGGTTGATGGTCGAGATGAAAAAACGAAGCTCCTTGTCTGTGACTGTTCCCTTCTTTCGGCCTTGTGTTGTCGGTCCTTTTGGGAGACGCTTTGATTTTGTCCGTTGTGATTTTTTCTTTCTTTCGTTTCTGGCGCTTGGGAGGGAGCACACTCGGCTCGTACATGACCTTAAACAACGACGCACAAAGGAATGAAGCGATATTTTATTCATGACTTGTCGAGTGAGCCCCGTCAAGCGCTCTGAGATCACAGTGGTCTCGGCTCAGTGTCGGATTAAGAACAAAATTCCTGTGAGATATGGTGAAATAAAAGCACTGGACCTGAGGTTTCTCGTCTTTTCTGGTCTCTTTAAACCAGTCGGTGTCACTGTCAATCACTCGGCGTTGATTCAAATGGTGTGTCTCTCCACGTGACTCCATGTCTTGTGTGTGTTGTAGTGGTCGTTTGATGCGGGACCGCTCCCAGTCCAGTTTCTCAGTATCCTATAAGAACATGAAGAAGAGCCCGTCCCTGCAGTCGCTGGACAACATCTCCATAGACAGCTACTTGATGGAGGACGGAGACAATTACAGCCTGCTGGAGAGAGGTGGGGCAGTTCTTGCATTCAGATATACAGCAGCAGCCTTGAGTTATCCAAAGGATGACTTCAGTTAGTTATGTTATTCATTGTGTCTGTGACACCGAAAATACAGCTGTCAGACAAGAACGTCATATTTTTACATACAACTTTACATTGAAAACAAATATATATTTATTTTTTACAAGCTCTACAAATAAAAATATACTACAAAAAGGCTCTTTCTTTAATGTAAAAGTGTTTTCATCTTAAATGAAGGACGTTTTATTTAAAAATGTAGATTTTAAATCATCATATAATGACCATTTAAATGGACCACTTCAATTTCACTTAAATCACACAATAAATCTTCTCTCTCTCTTTTAAATTTTTTTTTTTTATATTATCACTCCACATGTACTGGTAGGCAACTGTGTGGACCAGAAGGTGGCAGCATCGTGCTGATATGTCGTCGACGTGTTTTGTGTTGAGGAGTAAGCTTCTTTGCTTTGATGCACTGATGGAAAAGGCTTTTGTATATCTTTATGTACAGACGACGTGTCCATCTCAGGCTTCAAGGATGGCATCAGCGAACAGAGTGCCACCGAGAGCGCCGCCGAGGCGGTGATTGGACAGGAGCATGAGGGTGGAGTATCCCCCGATACTGTCAGCGCTACCTCCCAGAGCACCGACGATCCCACCAAAGATGTAGTAAGATACCAAATCTTTGAGAACTCAAAGTTTCAGTGAGCAGTTGATGATGATGACCATAACTGTCCTGATTGTGTGTGTGTGTGTCTTTGTGTCTGTGTGTGTCTCCTCCAGGTGTCTGTGCTGGTGTTGAAGGTGCAGTCGGTGTGTGTGGGCATGGAGGTGGTGGGCGAGAGCACGGCCGTGGCTCTGGAGGTGGGTCAGGTCACATCCAGCCAGCTGGGCAACGTCAGCCTCAGACAGTACCTCAGCAACCGCAGCCTGGGTGAGAACAAGTGTGCACACGTGTTTTATCGTGCGGTGCGACATGTGACATATGATGCTTTTTATTTGATGCATTACAGTTTTTCCTATGATTTCAAGTTTGGGCTCACATTTAAAGGTTAACTGAACATTACAGGTGATATGTGTAATATTTAACATCAACCATTGCCACACTAATCTAAAACTATAATTACAGTAAACAAACAAGATTAAAAATACACAAAAATGTTAGGTTTTCTACCGGGAAGTGTTAAAAGGGAAAAGTTAAAGGGAAAGTCCAACAGGTTTACCCCCCTCTACAAAGCTAAATAGAAAAAGTTCATCCAAAGAAGTAAAGATGATGCAAGAGACTGGAAGCTGAGTCAGGCAGTAACATCCTCAGTGCAACAAGATGCAAAGCAGCTGATGGTAATAACACCGGGTAATAATACCAAGTCTTTGGTAGCGGTGTTTGGAAATGCTACACATTTGAGCTTTTAATATTTGTTTGATGTTCTTGCTTTAACCCATATGAACATTGTCAAAATAAGAAACAACAATGAGTCATGACGTCTCAGTATTTTGCAAACCATAAATTGGTCAAATCCTGGAGTGCAGAACGAGCTGCTCCTGTTTAAGCTGGTTGATTACATTAAACCAATCCACCAGACTAGACTTGTGTTGAAGCAGGCTGCATCCTCTTTCTGAGGTTCACACTAATGCTGAAGATGAAAGTGAAGGGGCATTTGTCAAGATTTAGCCGCACAAGTAGGGCAGCTACGAAACATGAAGGAACAGCAGGGGAATGGTGTGTGTGTGTGTGTGTGTGTGTGTGTGTGTGTGTGTGTGTGTGTGTGTGTGTGTGTGTGGACTAAAGCCAGCCACGTAACCAACTTTCAGTTTTTATTTTCCTTTGTAGATTATTTTTAGATGATCTTTTATGGTATTTTACCTTATTTGACAGTGGAGAGTGAGAGGAAACACACGGATGGAGGGAGGAAGGACGTGTAATACCGGTCCTAGAAAAAGACTTGAACTGTTGGGTTTAAACCAACCAGGGTCCTGCACTTCGATTTAGCTTGTTCACATTTTAAGAGAAAGACAGATGGAGTGACCATCAGGATATTCCCGTGTCACCCACAACAAACCAGCAGGGGGCAGAAAGCTTGTAGACCGTGTAGAGATGGAACAGAAAAAACTAATAGGCACACAGATTAATCATTTAAGTCAGTTTTCATGCAACATTTGATTGTTCCAGTTTGTTCCTCAAACATGAGAATGAATTGCTTCTCTTGGTCTTACCTTTTAGTAAATTGAATATTTTGGGGTTTTAGCTTGTTTGTTTGGAGAAAGCATGACATTTGATGGCGTTAAATTGAGCTCTAGGATATTGTGACTAGTAGATTAATTGAGAAAATAATAAGCAAATATATAATAAGTAGGTTACAGCCCTAGTTTGTCCTAGAATGGGTTAACCTCTTTATTATTTCAAGTGTACACACACATTTACACACTAACATAGCCACCCCCTCCTTTCATTTACCTTGCAATAACTCCCCACAGGTATGGTGTGTTCAGTATCAATACCTGCTCAAAGCAGCCAAGGTAACTGCTGTGTGTTAATTCACCATCTGTAACTTAACATGCATGCTTGCCTCAGCGTGTCTGTTTCCACCTGTGTGCGCGTGTGTGTGTGTGTGTGTATAAATATAAATAGTGTGCAAGCGCGTGTGTGTTTCTTTTGTCAGATCCCTGTCATTTCCAGCCTCAGGACTTTTTGCTCGACGGCATGCACCACAGATGCACATGTGTACAGTGTGTTTTGCAATGCAAGTGATTGCATGACGTGTGTGCGTTTGACTGCTAATTCTTCAGCAGCAGGGGGTGTTGATGTGACACAGAGGTCGTGTGTGTGTGTGTGTGTGTGTGTGTGTGTGACTTAAGAGAGGTTAAATTTGACAGTAATGGAGTAAGTGGTCCCATTATTTGCAACATTAGGCCCACAGCCGTGTGTGTGTGTGTGTGTGTGTGTGTGTGTGTGTGTGTGTGTGTGTGTGTGTGTGTGTGTGTGTGTGTGTGTGTG
>JAVQJL010063436.1:0-17296 GCA_036024295.1 Nannoperca obscura | reverse complement strand
CACTTCAGGCTTTGACAGTTTCCTTGTCCTCATTGCAGAGACAACACTGACAGAAACCAGTCCAACTCTTACTAGTAGTGTCACATCTTCACCAGCAGATGGGAGCACAACTGGAGTTTCCATCAAAATCACAGATTCCAGGACCACCACTGGCTCAGGTAAGGGTACAGACAGCCACATGGACTTCTGTACTTAAGTGTCATTTTATATTTTTGCCTTTCTTTCTTCAGATGCTGAAATACAGACTGTTCACCTAAAGGTTTCTGTTTTATCCAGTAATAAGGAAAATAAGGATCTGATGGCTTTATCTAATGTAAGTACAAACAATCCAAACAATCATGCATTCACAGTAACACAAACAACCTAATCAGTGAGTGTGTTCTTTTTCATAGCTGGTATTGCAGACTCTTCTCCAGAACTGTGAGGGCTGCACTTGGACGATCAGAAACATCAAAGTGACCTGAGAAAAAGCTTATATGTTTCAGCCAATGGAAGCAAAAGTATGAGTTAAGCAATATAACAAATAACAACATTAAAAGACTGAAGCTGCAGTGAAGTGCAACCAACAAGGCAATGAACAGCTGTGGTAAGAGTGTCTGAATCAAACAAGCTTTTACTAATGTTACTACTACTATTTTTGTACTAATAGCTTCTAATGTACAGATCTAGCTTCAAAGCATGTGTGTATGTGATGATTATTTGCTTTGGTGTTGATTTTACTGGAGTAAAATGTTTTTGTATGGTTTATGTCTTATACCATAATGGCCATGTTGTCAACATACAGTAATAGAGTGGTTAAATAAAATAAGAATGCATGACTCCAAATGGATTATTTATCTTTGTCTGATAATGTTGGTAGAAGACACATGTATGAAATAAAGGGTTGTTCAAATGTTGCTTTGCTTAACGTGTGTGTTTGACTGCTTGTACATTGGAGATGTTCTATTTTGAGTCACACTGGTGTAAACTACTACAACTGGTGGTTGCATTGGTGGCAACATTAGACTGGTTATAGCTACAACAATCTTCTGTACAGCCGGTCGCTGCAACTCATTATCTATCAGTGAAACAGGAAAAAATCATCACCAAAAGAAAAATTCAAAGAACTCAAAGAACAACATAGTTTATTTATTTTGACAAAGAATGGGATCATTCTTGTCAAGACCATAGGCTACTGTTGGCCACACCCCGTGGCTTAGTCATGGATTGGTTTACACTGTATTTCCTGCTCCTGATGACTTTGGCCTCTCTGCAACGGGGGTAAAACATAATAGCATTTAATTTTGAGACCATCAAAATGAAGTGTTCAGTATTGATGAGTAGGTGTGATGGTCTGCCATTTTGGTTTTGATGATAAATCGGATTTAAAAATAATAATATTATTACTATAATTAATATTAAAAATAATACAAAATTTGACAACAGTACAAAACTCAAAAGCTAAAAGACAAAAAAATCTGCAGTATAGGTAAGGTAGAACAATGTACATACAAACACATAATACTTTTTTTTTTCAAATGATCTATCAAGCAATGCTGTTTGTTCTTTGACTTATCAAAAGCTAATTGATTAGCTTTCCTTTGATACTTATCTTTTGTATTCATGTATATATTTTTGTTATGTACATTTCAATCCATGGATCATCTTGGATGTTTGTTCCCGGATCTAGAATTATGTAAGAATAATTGTTTCACCTCTGTGTCTGCTCCAGGCTGTGCGGGCCCTCCAGTGCTCTGTTGCTCTGGTTAAAATGACATCTGTTAGAGGGGGTGTTCAGAGATTGCTGTCCTGACTACAACTCCACGTGCACACAACGTAAGTGAAGGCGAACCACAGGAAATCAAAGGTGCAGTGTCAAGCGTTCGCTGTAAGTGAACTGTCAGTTTCGGTGTTGCACAAACCTTTGACTACAGCTTTCACTACTGAACTGCCAAATGGATCCAGTACATCAAAAAGCATTACCACATCTACGCCAGTAAATGAGAGCAAAACCACAGCATACACAGACTCCACTACTGCAGGCAGGGGATTAACACTAAGCTATACTGAAGCTCTTTCAAAGACTCACATTTGCTGAAATACATCTATTCTTGCTGCTAAAAGTAGTAGCTGCCACACGCCTGCACACTCATTTCCCTGCCCTCATTGCAGGGACGGATACTAGTAGTTTCACATCTTCACCAGCAGATGGCGCCATAACCACAGAGTCCGATGAAATGTTGATGAAGGTACAATAAAGTCAGTGAAACATTTTTTGTTTTGTTTGATCTAATAATGTGATTAACAGTTTTGACGCCTTTCTCTCCTCGGGTGTCTTAACGGGGGTTCTTCAACTAAAAGGTCTCTGTTTTAATGTGATTTTAGAGGTTGAATCAAGTGAATATACATGCAGTTTGCACCAAAAAAAAGAGACCATCCATCAAACACACCGTTTCCACGTGTTTTCGGTGTGTTCCTCTCTGTTCTCTCAGTTTGCAGCCTTGTAGGTCCAAGCACTTCTCCAGCAGAGCCGTGGAGGCTGCACCCTGAAGACAAGAACCAAACCCACCAGTGGATCATCTGTGTGACCAGCCCGTGGCCAAGGGGAGGCATTGGGGTGCAACCTAGACTGCTGATTGATGCGCCATGTAGGCCTCTGTAAAGCGCAGCTGCACCCCCCACCCCCACCAGGTGGGCGAGGTTTATTGTGTGTATTGTTTTCGGCCCACCTCTCCCGGGTCCTGTCCCCAACGACATCTTAAATGTTGAGAGAGGCGCGAGTTTTCCAGGTGTCTTGCTATAATATGTGCTATAGTGTCCTGTGGTCATTTGTCTGTACATCCATTGATCATTGATGTTGTGGCAGGATTCACACTCCCAAAACATATAGTTCGTGGTTCGTCTGTGCTGTCACTGATGACTAATGCAGCCTACATTTATAACGGTTTAATACTGTACTTGTAGTTCCGTCAAGATGTGATTTATAATGTTGCAAAGGCATTATTAAAGTATTTTGCACAAAAGCATAATGAAGTCTAATTGTATCATTTAAATTAAGAAAATCACATCGCATCGAAAAAATAGCAAAAAGCCTCTAGATAAATGAAATTAACTTCCCGAATACCGTACAATATATGTGTGTGTGTGTGTGTGTGTGTATTCATGTTATTAATATGTATTTAATATAATTAAATGCATTAAATAAAATGCAAACATCGATTCTTTTTCCCGCTGTAGTTTCCGATGATTAGTGGACGCGTTCATGTTCGTTGAGAATTGCTTGTTAAAGGGAAAAACGTGTGAACGATCAGTTTCCACTTCAAGCCGAGCCAAATGACTTCAATGCAATTCTGTTTATTTACTATTTGGTCAGAGTTCAACATGTGGGCAGACTCGCTGAAAGCATCAAGGCGGACTTGTTTGGCCAGGTAGGATGCAGCCTACACGTGGTGACCCCGGCGCTTCAAGGGAGGAGGACGAGACCTAAATTTAATTAAGAAGGAAGAAGAGGAAACGGGTCCACATGGCCCCGGGGACCGGCATAACCTCTAGGAGCGGATAGCTCGAATTAGACCAGCATTGTCAGTCCAGACCCACCTTTGACCCGGGAGATTTAATTGCACAGAATCCCTTGATGCAGAAGTGTAAACGAGTCTCTTTCTCTTCGTCTGCTGTGCGTCTGCGCGATCATTCTGTAGCCTACTACCCGTTCGGCTGCCATTCTGCTAACCTGAAGCCTCCGCAAACGTAACGTAGCGACGTGTGGTGCAAATCAGAAGCGTGTGTTCTCTTCGGGGTCCTCTCCACGATCCCGCTGCGCAATTTAAGTCAATTCTGCAGAGCGAGTCTCGGGTTCACGTTTCGCCACAGCTTTGTAAACTTAGATCATATGGGGTCACCGAGAGGTTGAAGCGGCCCTGTAGCAGCGCGTCGACTCTCCAAATATCAGTTACAATGTAATGGCAAAGGAATGTCACTCAGTCCTGGCTATTGCATGCAGCTTTTGGCCCTAATTAGAACCAATTTGAGAGCGGGACGTCATTTTAATTTATTTTATTCAGAAACATTGCTTGTGCATTCACATTTTGTACGCATATATTTTGGCTACGGTGGATCCAATTATCTTGGAGTGAAATTGCACAACTTCAAATCGTACAGTAGGTCCAGATTTAAATTTCGTTTATTCGTTTATTCGTTTATTATATAAATGCAGTCTTTTATCCCAAATGCAATAAAATAATATATAACCATTGTGTAACGTGTTCAATATGATCAGTTAAGATAATCTACATTCAGGTAATGGAAAAGCCAGTGGCAGGTCAATACTCTGTCTCTCTCTCAGTCTGTCTCTCTATCACACACACACACACACACACACACAGACACACAGTGTCCATGTTGTCCACACCATCAGTCTGTTGAGGTATCCCTGGTTCCCTGTGGTGTGTGCATGTCGAAGGCCCGGGTGTTATTGATCCTGATTGGGCCTCACAGGAGGAGATTCCGGCCTGCCGTTGACCCACACTTCTCCAGGTTTCCACCCTTCTCTCAGATCATCAGAGGCAGCCGTCTCCTCCTGTCTGCCGGCCGGCCTGCTTGCGTGAGATTTTTGATTGTCATATGGAAAAGGAAAAAGGGGAAAAATGAACTTACTACAGGTTTTTGCTCAAATCACTAGCAGGTCTTGCCTGAGTAGTCCGCACTGACGTTTTTCTGGCTTGATGACTGTCAAAACATCCCCCCATGCGTTCATACCCTCCCTCCTTCTCCCCAGAAAGCCTGTGGCTCACAGGCTGCTCTCCTCTTCAAAGTAAATCTTCTCCACCATGTGGGCTGTGTTGAATTTTTGTGTTGACGGCTGCCCAGTCCTTATGAACTCCTCGTAGGGGTCCTTGTTCTCCTCGTCACTGCCTATGCACTTGAAAAGTGTCATGGCGAGGAAGGAGTAGAAGATCATGACAAACAGGATGTAAAAGTAAGCATTGTCGTAAGTCTCCCTGGAACTGGAGATGGTGGACGCTGGTCTGGTGCTGGACAGAGGACTCACTGTGTTGCTTGAAGCAGTCATGTTGATTGGCTGGCCACTGATGTCGATACCAGTGTCCTCCAGAATCTGTTGGCATCTGGAGAGAAGAGGCAGCAGGAGGGTTTGGTTCATGAGTTTCATACCCAAATTAAAGGCGCAAGGCAGACTAAGTGGAGAAACTAAATAAACCAAAACATTAGACAGAAAAGGGACCAGGGCGACTGAGAAAGGACTACAGATGGAAAGTGTGAGAGGCAGGCGCTCACCACTTCAGGAAAGGCACGCTGTGAGTCATCCACCCACTCTTGAGAGAGACTTGATAAGGTGGTATTTCACAGATAAAGCCCACTCCTTTTTTGTCCTATTGAATACAGACAAAATATCATAAAACCACAACTTTGACCTCAGGATGAATTGTACAGAATTGTTTTTCATTTTCATCAGAAATCAATCTGTATCAGTCACACACTCTAAGATTTCACTTCTGGCTCAACGTATTTTCTAAAGCTCCCTTTTAACTCTTTTTCCTATCTGAAACTTTTCTTTTTCAGCCCGTCCTCTTTGTGCTTCTTCCTTCACTTTCAATTTGGGGTCTTGGAAGCTGCAGAGATGCTTGGATTGTTGTCAGCTCCGGTCAAGTAGTCTACTCATTTCAAAGGGTGTTGGGGTCAGAGGTTAAGTTGTCTCCAGTGTGTTGCTGCTTGACTGACACTCTGCTCCAAAGCAACCCCTTTGGCTTTTTCACTCATTGTGTCTTACAAGTTCAGCACTTGTAAAAAAAAAAAGGGGAAAAAAATTAAAAAAAATTAAGTTTTTAGAGAGTAAAGATGAAGTTAAATGCGATCTTACCTTGATCTTATCTGCTCACTGTGTTGCCGGGCATAAATATGCAAACAAATGCATACAAAACATGTTGAAAACATTATAACACACAAAAGAATATTCAGTGTATTCTCATGTATGCTCACTTTATATGTACACCATGAATGGCATGAACAGCTGCTTACCTGATCTTTAAACCTCCAGAAGAAAAGGAAAAAAAAACGACAGGGAGTGATAAAAACGCAACAGTGATATCTGTAACCTTTTGAGGAGTCTGCCAACTGGGTGAACAGTGTTTTCGTTTCTGTTTGGCAGCGAGAGCCAAAACCCTTCTGAACCCTGCACAGCCATGTCAGTGACTGATGTCCTGGTGTGACTGTGGGCCGCTGTGCTTATATAATTTATTGCAGCTCTGCTTTAGTCATTAAGGGGTGTGAAGGAGGCCCCAGGGAGCAGGAATTTGTCCAAAAGGAGTGTTTATGAAAGGGGATATATTTATAATTTAGTGCTCAAGGAGCATGCACGAGGGATGCAGCTCACAAAGGCGGTAGGTACTGTCACTCTCGTACTCATCTGGATTTAGATAGAAGGGAGCAAAATGGAAGGAAAGACAAAATAAATCACAAATTCTTTTTTATTAGTTTAGTTTTACTTCCTCTTAATCTAAGTTCCTAACATGAAGGACTAAATGGTGTTTAAAGGCTTTCTGTACACTGCCAAAAATTAAATACTGAGGTCTTGATTAATTTGTTGCTAAAATTTGCTTATAAAATACCTACCGTGCATACTTTTTTAAATTATGTAAACTCCTCCTAGGTTGCTAAAACAAAATAAATATATATTTATTTATTTTTATGAGAACATGACCTCAGTCTTCTCAGTGGTTGCTTCATCCCTAGTTTCCCTAATGAAAAAGGACCCACTCAAAGTCACAACTTTCTGCATTTTTATACAGTTTATTATAAATAGTAAATAGTGCTGTATTGTACACAAAACGTCTCACAACAAAATAATTTTACGCCAATGTAAATGAAAATTATAGAAAAGAAAAAAAAGTATAATGAACATTGTATGAGACTTAAGCCCTTAAGAGCGCCTAACCCAAGACGTACAGAAGAGACAGAACACTTGAACAACACTAAATAAATAAGAAGTGAAACTCATGTTTGCAAGTTCCTGGTGAAAACTAATTTAACACACGCAGAAAAAAAAATTAACTGTCAAACTGAATAATGTATTCACTGGCAGAGAATTTTTTGGCTTCATGACATCACGACTACGTTAGCTATTTCTCATCACTTGATGATTTCCCCTGATTGATCAATGCACACAACCCAAAATTAATGACATTAAAAAGAGAGAGCATATTTCTGAGGGTATAGTCAGGGGCATTTGATCCGTGTTCATTTACATCACATGAGGTATGAATGTATTGCACTTTCTTTGGGTTGCAGTGGTTTCACTATGACTCCACTCTGCCTCCATTCATGCCTTTCTGCTGGTTTTCCCGGTGTAGTCATATTTTCTCCAATGTCTTATACAAGAATCACATCAATGTACAGTAAATATTATTTTCCTAAGACATTGTGATGAAGAGAAGCAAAGGGGTTCTTACAAAGTCCACCTCAACTTGCATCTCTGCCACTTATTACTAAAATCAAAAACAGAATACTGAATGCATTTACTCCTCTTTCCCCACCCCTCTTCTTTTCCTCTTTAAGAATGGACAACGAACCGCGCTTGGTTCTTGGAGCATGACATGACCCACAAGCAAAGCGACTGCCAGGTAACAGGAGAGGCTGCGCCTTTGGTCCTAATTATTCCAGTCAACCCCCTCCATCGCCATCGCTACACCTCCATCTCAACTGGTTTCCTTGCTGAAGGAGAAAACCTCAACCCCTTCACCCACCCAACCTCTCTCTCGCTGTCCTTGGGGCCGGGGAGGTTTGGAAAAGGCAACGGGGTGGGGTGGGTGTTCTCTGGCAATGAATGTCAGACTTGCCGGGAAGCCTCCTGTTCAGGCCATGTTGCGGGCTTCATATAATGAAAGGCACCTGAGGAGAACAGGGGAAGACAGAAGGAGGGTTAAAGAGATTCTTTGCCTTTTATTCAGCTTTAACTGCTTAAATCCACTGATGGTCAACACAGCAAAAAGTGTGAAATGAGAAGTTAAATGAGAGGTGAGGGAGTGTGAAAGAAGGAAGAGGTGTTTAAGAGCACATGAGAGCAGGTGAGAATGAAAACTGGGGTCCTAGGTTAAATAATAAAACTCCCAAAACAGGTGAAGAGCTTTGGGAATCTCCTTAGACATTCTTTGAACCTAATGTGGTCGGTAAAAGTAGCCTGAGACCGAGCCTTAGCCTGGATCTCTGGCTCTGCTCCACTGATCAATAACAACTCTAAATCTGACCTCCAGTGGGACACATGGTTCTAATCCTGGCCTGCCAAGGGCCACAATGGCCCCCTGTTAAAGAGCCCCTTATCCTCCTTTTATATACGCACATACACACACACACACACACGCATGCACTCACATATACACATAGACACACACAGATTTCACCAAACCCCCAAAAGCTACATGTGAGTCTCTCCCAGGACTGGCTAAATTAATGACATCAAGATGTTGCCACTGATGGGCCAGTCAACATGTGGTAGAGTACCTCAGATCAACCCTAACAACACACACCGCCGCGACCCGCTCTCTCCCCTCCCTCCTGTCAAACACGCTTTGGGAAGTGGCTCCTTTCATATGGGCGGCTATCTTTGTTACACAGGGGTCATTACATGGCTAGGTGAGCTACGTTGAGGGTTTGATGGGCAAACTCATCATACGGGGTCATGAAAGGACAGTGAGTGAAAATGTGAGACCCAGACATGCCTCTGCATCAGGTCCACGTGGATTGTCCGATGATGGTAATGTAAACTGAGGTAACCTGGCCACTAGCGCTCTCTAACATACATGTAATTTTAGCAGTGTAGGGTGATCTGAGAAGCTCCCTCATCAGAGAGGTCCGCGCAATTAACGTGGGTTTGAAATCATAAACTGAATTGCACAGCCAGAGCAGGGGTTATAGAAGGACATAACCTCTAATCAATTATAGATAATTTAAATGACAACATAGAAATGTAAGTCTCTCAATTCCCCTAAATCAGTATGATACACGTAAAGAGGCATACCTTGCTCTGACTGTACTGTCCATACTGGTAGGATGGATGGTGGTCCATTGCGTAGGCTGGGGAGGTGTAGGAAGGTGGACAGTAAGACTGGGTGTTAGGCAGGGTGGGCATACTGGTCAGGCCTGGTAGAGCCTCCAGGCGCTGGGAACCGTGACAACTGGCAGCCATGCCACCGTTAGGCTCCAGGCCTCCGGTCAGCGGGGAAAGGGCAAAGTCACTCTGGGACTGATGCGGCACTCCACCTGGGTTCAATAGGCCCATTACCTGATGGGAGAGATGAAGGAAAACTGGGGTATTAGAATAGAACAGAGAAGACACAAGTCCAAAAGATTTTCTAGCTGCACCATGGCAACCAAAATGAAATATATCACAAGTCCATTTAGTCACTCAAACGTCATTACACCATTCAATCAACTTTTCCACTCCACTCAGGTGGGCTGAAAGTGTAGGCTTTCTCCTTGTTCACTGTCAGAAAAACATTATTACTGGCTTCCCTCACACATGTGGTTTCTCTTTACGCTACTTGACTGATTGAGGAGCTGATGGTGGCTAAAGAGTTCAGTCCTTCAGTGGTATCTGTTAGAACTATCCTGTCAAAGTTATGGATGTGGAGGATATCTTTTCACTTTTCTTTTTCTTTACTTTTAACATGACACTTGTGGGCTTCTAGGATTGTGTCACAGTTGGAATAGATAGAAAATGAATGATTAATCCTAATCCTGAATCTGGCTGATCAAAATATAAGAAAAATATTTAAACACTACACTTGTGAGTATGTGATGTGTTTAAAGCTGAATTCAAACACATTTGTATGTGTCCACTTCAAAGCAATGCACTTTTTTGTCTCTCTTTTCATGTCTCACTTTCTCTTGATGCCCTAAAATCACCGTGTCCTTGTGAGGCCAGGGTGAAGAGGCCAAAGGGTACATGGGAACGAGGAGTAGGTTTGTGTTTGTGTGTGAGAGCTACCTCTCCTATGTGTGGAATTGTGTATTTAACAGTAGGTTTGTGTGTGTGTGTGTGTGCGTGTGTGTGTGTGTGTGTGTGTGTGCATGCACAGTCATGTGTAATATAAGCATTTTTTGCTCTGATGTCAGGAGTGTAGGGGTATCGGTGATACATCGTGAACAGCTGCACATAGGTTTCGCGTGAGAAGCAAAGACATGAAAATGTCTAGGAGAAAATAGAGCACAAAACCAAACACAATAATAACCAGGACAAGGAAAAGGAAAGTTTTTAAAATGTACGCAGAGCGATGTAAAAACAAGGGCTTTCCCAACTGATAGCCAGCTGGCACACACACACGCACATATATGGACACTAAGGCAACCTCAGGTGTCTTTCATGTATGTAATTTACAGTTGGCCTGTCAGTGATTTGACCTCACACATCTGACGAACACATCATTGCGGGCTGCCACCAATCCATTATTTCTCTGACTGCTAAGGATGTATGATATACTGTAAAATAGTATTTGCATAAAATGTATTTTGCACACAGAGATAAAAATAAAAAGTTTTGTATTTATATATATATATATATATATACAATTATGGTGCTTTAAAAGGGCTAAAGCTGTCCTTTCCTTAAGAAAAAAAAAATGAATTAAATTATTTTTAATAAATATCAAAACTTAAATAAAAAGCTTTCTGGTGGCTTCATGGAAAGATGTTTTCCTGGTTATCCAGTGGTGTTTATCCATACATCTTCTCACATCATCACACATGCTGTATATTCCAGCGCATATGTGCAAACAGTACTTTGTGTGGTGCGTGTCTGTGAGCGTAAACCTGTGTCAAATGGTCTGTGTCTATACCCATGCTCGTGCCTTCATACACTCTCTGTCTGCAACTGAAACGGCAACAGTTCCCGATGGTGTGTCTGTTTTGAGGTTGTTCCGGGGATTAGGTCTCAGGGGGGTGCAAATCCCGGCCGCTCGCTTCCTTGGTGAGAAAGGGTTCCTTTGGTATGCACCAGATCAGCAGTGAGACGCCAGAGATCTCGCACCACAGGGAAACCACTGACCTGACTGAAGCTCCGAATACAGAGCTAACTGCTCAGACAAGAATATCACCTATCTAAAGTAAACCTTATCCATATCAAAACCCCACGGCGCTCTAATGTGACCATATCTGGAGTTAACTGAACCTCTGAATCTCCAGATGGACACAGAATAATAGATAGAGTGGAGTAGCTTTTATAGACAGATTTGGAGTTCAGATAACCAGATCATTCTAGGGAGGATTTAACACAAAACAGACATAGCAATGTAGCTATTTGAGATAACGGAAGCTGTAAAGTTTTCTAAGTGCAGAGAGGTCTTCGTGTATTAACTATCAATGTCATAGAATTTAATCAATTCTCATTTCCTCCCTCTTATTAAGTTAAAATCAGGAAATTAATTATATCCTCGTCTGAAATAGAGAAAACTGTATTGCAATATACATTCAAACAGCTGCAGTGAATACATGAATTAAAACAAATTAGCCAACAAAGTGAGTCATTTGCATAAATTACACACTTTGTTACAAGGGGATAGATTACTTCATTCCAATCAATTAAGACACTGGAACATTCTGTGATTGCAATTCCAGACTGAGAAAACATTCCAGGCACGCCACCGACCGACCGCAAGATGAGATGTCCATTCTGTACGGAGCTGCCCACTAAGGTTAATGCTGAAACCATCCATGAGGCCACGGCACCTTTGGCCTCTTTATTGGAGTTAAAGTCACTCGGTGACCCTGTGGGTGTGTGAACTCACGCCACAGCAATGCGCTCAGTTCCAGGAAGGCAGGTTTGCATAGCAGTTATGCTTCAACAAAGTAATTAACTGAAGTACAAATTAGTTGGTTCACTTGGCTGAGATTATAACCATCACCCATTGACATTCACAGTTTACCTCATGTCATCTTCACTTTCCCCCATCACTCTCTTCTCTGTCCAATAGAAAATCACCAAAGAATAATGTTTTAAAAGTAAATGTGGCTAGTTATTGAGGAAGAAACAACGCATTCTGGTCCATAGCTACAGCTCATATCAAAGCAGTCAATTCAGCCACAATGGTGCCACCTACCACTTTCTGACCGTGCACCCTGGCAGCCACAACAAAGATCTTCTTTTATTTAATATATATACATCCTCAGGCATTCACATAGTAACAAACCTGCCTGAGGCAGTTTTTTATCTGTGCCTGACAGGAGTCTGAGATTCTCTCTCATGGGAATTAGTACCCAGCATGCATTGCATGTGGGCCGGCCACCCTTTGTGGCGGTTAAAAGCTCGTTTTCCGCCTGTTAGTCCATCTTCTTGGCTGGTAGGGAGCCACTGATGGACACTGATGACTGTGTAATCGACCATAATTGTCTTTTCAGTTTTGATTTGTGTCATCATCCGACATCCATACATCCTTCCTCATGTCTGGTCCTTTTTCCCTCCCCAAAGATTGACATTTGCCACATTTTAAATTCATCAACAACCCATCAGAATAAACAAAAATGAAAAGCTACCGTGTTACCTAACCTAACAAGGTTTTCATCAATGTCACTGCAATGATACCTCCTAGGTCACACACAGAGGAGTGTGTGTCTGTGTGTATCATTATCCTTCCATATGCTGTGTTTCATAAACGCCATGATGTCCTATTGGTGTCTTGTTTCTTGTTATGAGAACATATGTGTGTGTGTGTGTGTGTGTGTGTGTGTACATGTATGCAGGTATTCACAGATGTGCGTGTTTCTGAACGTGTTTCTATGTTGTATTTTAAGAATTGATATAGGGACAAACCTGCGGTGAGAGGCTGTTGCTGATGGTGGGGTTGACCGTGTTAGTGTGTGCTGACGGGGCCACAAAGCTGTCCGAGTATCCTGAGAAGCCGTGTCGTCCAGAGGACAGGCAGTATGAAGAGCTTCCGTCCTGGGAGCCTGCTGACGAGCCGAGCCCACTCTGGTGCACAGAGGTGGGGGGCAGAGGCTGCGGCCGGTGGACTGTACTGGGCTGCTCGGATGCTGTTGAGAATAAAACATTCCACTTACAATCCCACTGTGGGTTAATCAGGAATAAGGTTCCTGCTGTTATAATATAATTCCAGATTCTGTTTCATTGTAAGGCGTACATTTAAGGCATGTTTGGGTGTGTTTATCTGAACCCACCTTGAGCTATAGAAGTAGGAGTGTAGGGGCTGTCGGACAGCTGATAGGGCTGCAGGCCTGACATAGCTGATGGAGGGAAACCACCAGGGATGAGGTGGTTAAACGCCATCAGTTGACTGGCTCCTGCCTGCTTCCTCCACCGGGCTCTTCTGTTGCTGAACCACACCTGAGACCACGACATAGACAAGAGCGTTTAGTGTTTATTAATCTGCTAACCCAACAGAATAAGTTGACTTGTAGAGTACGTATATGGTCATTTGTGAGATTGCTTGGTGAATGTGTGTGCTTGTGTGTGTGTGTGTGTGTGTGTGTGTGCGTGTGTGTGTGTGTGTGTGTGTGTGTGTGTGTGTGTGTGTGTGTGTGTGTGTGAAAGTAACATCAATGTAACACCCTGAACATGATCAGAATTATGCAATAAATGCCAGATGTTTAGTCACAGAACCAATCAATTACACTGTCAAATCAGCGCTAAACATTAGTTTGTAATGTCTTTATATTCATATGACATGGAGGCAATTTCTTCCAAAACCAGTAGCAATATTTACATTGAACTCAGCTTCTCATCTTTCTTCTCCTCCCAAGAACAGAAATGTCAAGGTCACATCCAAGATTTGGAACCAATTTAAACTGAGTCTCATTTTCTGCAATCTCAAAACCCATCACTTATTGTCTGGTAACAATTTGGCCTCTGTGGGCAACGGCCAATGTTTCGGGGCTTCTGGTGTAGCCAGCGGATGTCCGGGCCAAGATTTTGATGACAACTGTAACAGAATCAGTCATGTTCCTGTTATTTTTTGGAGACTACAATTTGTTGTTAAATCTGAGCTCAGGTACATCCTCATTTGTCAGATGGATACATGCACACACACACACACACACACACACACCTTGGGTTCCCTGGCAACCACTACGGGAACCTTAGCTTAGCAGAGTCTCTCTCCCACAGAAGCAACACCTGTTGGCAGTTCTCACAGACAGTTCCAACATAGTTTCAATAATACTGAACTTTTCCCATAGTTTTGGAATATAATGCTTGTTTGAGGCCTTGGTCATAGTCCATTGTGTGGCAGCACTATGGCAGATCTATACAGTAAGTGAGGCTCTTGATTACATATTTGATCACCACACTTGTGAGGAGGAGAGAGGCCAGGAAACTGGGCGTGAGGATGGATTAGAGGACGTGTCAGAAAAAACAAATGTCCTTTGGTAACTTTGACCCAAAGTAGTCTGTGATAAACAGTATACTATGATTATTTCTTATAGTCAAAATGTTACAGAAATTATGTTTTTTAGAACTGTACTGTATAAAGATGTATAAAGATGTATAAGCTCAGATCAATGAGGTATACAGGTCATAAATAACACATAGAAATTCAAAGATTGATAAATTGAATTTAAAAAATTTAACACAACAAGTAGTGATAATATATGTATTATTACAGTTTTCATGATGGTCTTAATGAAATGTTCATTTTTGACCAGGAACACAAAATTGTTTAACATGAAATGAACATAACATGAGGGTTAAGTTAAACATTTGGACAAAAAAACAAAGCTGTAATAATGATACAGTGGATTCCCATGGGGTCACTTCAAATGTACTAAGAATTCCTTGTATGATGACTCCACCCTCGTTGTAGTCAATGTCTTAATTTGACATTGACAGTGTTAATAAGGATTATAATGTGAAACACGGTGTGAGACAGCTGCTGGGGTAAACAGTATCTGTGTTGAAATGAGCTGTCACTGACACCTTAGTTCCAGAGAGAGTCGTACAGAGGAGATAAGGTCAGGGAGATAGTGGGTATTATGGAAGGTATTGTTTGTGCGAGTGTGTGTGTGTTTGAAAGAGATAGTGAAACAGAAGTAGAAAGCTTCTAGCTGTGACAAATGGCCTATGATGCAGAGGGTGAGAACGCTCCCTGATGGGCCTAATGTCAGCCCGAGTGAGAGAAATAGCAGCGAGGAAGGGAATAAATGAGAGGTAGAGCGTGCATGTGAGAGACATAACGTGAGCTGAGGGGAGGAAGTGTCTGACAGATTGATATAGGACAGATGGCTGAGCAGAAATCTCAGCAGGATTGGACATCAGACAGAGAAAACATTAGGAATGCAGGCAAGACTAAGGAGAAGTGCAAAGGTTAATTTTCAGTTAAAGATTTATTGAAGTGGTAATTCTCAGGGAGTGACCCTTTAAACTATCGAATATACCTTTTCCTTTTGTAAATGTCCTCTGCTTGAAGAACAAATATACCCTAGTCAGTCTTTCACACCTCTGGAGAAATCATGGACTGCTTCGATGAAGCATTTGTGGTTCCACTTTTTAATGTCAAAGGAGAAACTTGTAGTGATGAACCCACAGAGAATTATTATCTTGTTGTCAGCCTCGGTTTCAGCTGCAGCCAGCAGCTGTTGTTAGTGAAAGAACACCACTGCATGTTAGCTGCCCAGCACCAAACGGCAGACAGATAAAGTCAGTGACTAGATGATGAACATAATGGAGGATTCAGCATCTTAACAACCATGTATTCATGTATTTG
The DNA here is from genome assembly GCA_036024295.1 of Nannoperca obscura. Taxonomy (NCBI): domain Eukaryota; kingdom Metazoa; phylum Chordata; class Actinopteri; order Centrarchiformes; family Percichthyidae; genus Nannoperca; species Nannoperca obscura. Next base: position 1,598 of record JAVQJL010063436.1, on the reverse strand, counting down.
CCTCAAGATTAGCTGGAGACCAAAACTAAAAGAAATTAAATAAGTAGTCAGAAACACATATCCAAATGAATGTTGCTACATATCTGCTTAGTCTGTGAATAGGCAACTGTTCTCTAACACGTTGACCATTACTTCATTAAGTAATACAATGTTGTGTTTTTGGCTTGTTCTGCTTACCCCGAGTGGAACTTTCTGTAGCCATACACAAACTCCAGGATTATTTTTACATGAAGCTGTTTATCATGTGTAAACATACAGAGTGTAAGGACTGTAAAACCATTTACAAGTTCATTTCTGAACGAGTGTGCTGTAATTATGTTCAAAAATTGATGAAAAAATGTAAAGTCCCTTAAGTAAGGCAGCACAAGAATATCTAAAATTTAGAAAGCCATTTGGTGCAATTATGATGATGGAAAAGCTGTAATTAAGCACTGACAGAAATCTCTTTTATTTGCAAGTCTTTAAGGTTTGATTTACAGCATACTTAGGGTGGAAAACACAACACTCATTTACTTTAATTGATTATAACCAGAAAGCTTTATTACAACTTAAACTTGGCACTTGACAAAAATATAGCCACTTTGGAGATGATACATGATAGATTTGTTGTTATGATGCAGGTATTTAAGTTTTAAGTGACAGCCCACTGGTGTGCCACTGGTATCATTACAAACTCAAACACTGTTCAAACTCACAGAACGAATATTAGCGAAATGTGTATTTCCACTGGAGGATTGTTGCAGCTATAAAAAACACAGAGTCTAGGGTTTGAATATTTCACTCAGTGTAAACATCATGTAGCTTCATGTAGAGTTAAAAAAAAATTCATACTGTTATTCATAGTAGTAGTAATAATAGTCAGTATTAAGATAATAAGATATTTTTCCAGTGTTAAAGCCACGTATAGCTGCTCTGATTAGCATTTTATATTAACAAAGGACTACTGGTAACATGAAAGGTCTCACTCACAAACCCACGGCAAATTATCACATGACCCTGCAGTTCCCCACAGCTCTATAGAGCATTTTAAGCTCATTGTTTTGGTTTTACAGCTCACTACTGTTACTGTTTTGGTTGGTTCACTTCCATGTGCAGCAGGCAGACGGTTTTGGCAAATCAAAAGTTCTGATAAACCCACTTGCCCAACACCAAACAATAGACTGACAAAGTTAGCAACTGAAGGGAGCATGTAGCAGGTCAAAGAGCCATATATTTCCCTCAGATGTTGATGGAGATCAAAACAGAGCTGGTGGTCGGGAGCATGACTCCAAAAAATGCTAATGTTGCTCCCTGTCTATGTAAATAAGCAACTGTTTGCTAGGAAGTTAGACCATATCATCTAGATAGTGATAAATAATTATGTTAATTCCAGCTTGTACTACTTAATACAGTTTGAAAAGGGGATACTGTTTGTTAATGCGCAAAAAATATATAGGCCTTTTGTAGCCACTGCAGTTCTAATCAAAAATGGATGCCGAATGTATTCAATTCAATTCAATTCAATTTTATTTATATAGCGCCATATCATAACAAAGTTATCTCAGGGCACTCAATCACATGGAGCCGGTCGAGACCAACTTCCACACACACAAAGACCC
>JAVQJL010063431.1:0-23766 GCA_036024295.1 Nannoperca obscura | reverse complement strand
ACTGGATCCAACTGAGAATCTGTGGAGGGAGCTAAAGATCAGGGTGATGGCAAGGAGACCCTCCAACCTGAAAGAGTTGGAGCTCATCGCTAAAGATGAATGGGCAAAAATACCAGTGGAGCTGGTCATCAATTATAGGAAGTACTGATTTCTGTAATAGACAATAAAGGCTTTTCTATTGGTTATTGAAAAAGGGTATGAATAATGTGACATGCCACTTTTTGTTCAAATGTAAATAAAAGCTGTTTTTCCACAATGATGCCTCTTGTACATCGTCTTATAATCTTCTGGGAGACGCCTGTGTCATTTACAATCAAGAAAAAACTTGCTGGTTGAATAAAAGTAACTTTAAGTCAAAATGTGCCAGAGGTATGAATCATTTGGGGCTTGACTGTAACATCTATACCTGCCACATACAGTATTACATGCCACATTTCTCAACTCAAACATAGAAATTAGCTCAGAAAGGATCGTGCAGAGGCCTGTAATAATGACCTGTTCTTCAGAAACTCTAGTGTGTGTCTAAGGCAGAGGGAGCTGCTGTTAGGGCTAGACAAATACCAGGGATACCTCAGTCTTTATTGTATTCAAACCCAGCGAGTGTGTGCAGAAGTATTGAGACACCGAGCCTGTGCAGTGAAACTGAGCGTGTGCTAAAGACCAAAGCACAGAGAGAGCCACAAAAGAGCTGATCATGTGAAAGGAAAGCCATTTGATAGCTTGGACACTAACCACGTGTGGCGTCCACACAGAGACTATCAAAGAGGATGCTGATTGGAAGCTGAGCTGTTAATTAACTGACAAATGCATCTTTCAAAGCTCTTTCCAGTTAACAAATTAGTGGTTTCAGAATCATTCAGCTGAGGTTATGATCTAATGTTGCCTGTAAGCATTCAATATTTTGAATCAAAGCTTTAGGTAATGAAAGTCCTGCGAGGTTCCAAGCCCTCAGATCCAAAAGAATACCTTAACATAACATCAAGGCGGTAGTAATGAAACAAAATTTCATTTTTAGCAAATTGGTTTTGTATTTGCACTTTTTGGCATTATTCTTCATGTGTTGATCAAAGTATTTTAGTTTATCATATACAAGGAGTACATTGAACTGGAAAGCTGCCAACCATAATGTTATGTCTTGCGTGCTGATTTATTAATGTTCTTTCAGTTCAAAACGATCTGCGTTAAACTCTCTGACAAACTTCACCTTTTCAGCCACACAATCAAAGCGCCACTGTAAGTACAGTCTCATGGAGCCACTAGCATGGCTGTAGACTCTTAGTCTTGTTAAAACACTTATTAATGTTTCCTTCACCTTTAGCGAGAAGTTGAATAAGCTTTTTTTTGGTCCTCTTTTCCGCTGTGAGCAACTCACAGACTAAAACAATGCATAAATCACTGTAAACCATAATGGTAGCATACAGCACTTACAGGCACAAACTCCTTAAACATCAGTTAAGCTGAAGGGTAGAGAGGAGTACATGTTTCTGAAGTATTATGGGGCTATTAAGATTGGACTGAAATGATAGACCCCTACAGTTTGGCTCACAAAATGTAGCTTATCTGTAAGGTTTCTGTAATATATTCACTTTATTGTGTGCAATGATCATTTAGGAAGATATATGTTTGGATGATGTGGTGTGTGAAATGCATAGACATGTGCTTGGGATTGTTTTTGTAAAAGTGGTTGTTTTGTATGAAAGACTCCTTAACAATGTGAAAGAATCAATTTAACTCCAGACTTGTCTCCCTGTCAACACTGACACGGATTTGTTTTCTATTCTAGTTTTTTACAAAACAATTGCTGATTATTATATAATGTCTAACATTCCATTCGTCCAGGTCAGACAGAAACAGTTTTCTAACACATATATGACAACATCTGTTGCTATTACTGTGCCATCACTCATCTAATGTGTCAATATTAACTGACATTTTTCAACCTTTTTTGCACAATGTAATGCAACCTCCAAACCTTACCAGTCAGCAGGGTCATAGAAAGAGCACATGCTGTAAAATGATGAGTCTGATCAACCCATCAGCTTTCCTTTGTGGCATAATGAGCAGCAATGTATTTGATCTATCACAATTTACTGCACAGTAAACTATCCCAACCTCTCTGCCCATGGTAGCTGCCAGGTCACACAGAGGCTGAGGACAGAGAAACACACCAGCTCCGTCTGGATTTCCCGATCCCCCCACAGGGCAGATCAAACAGTGATCTATACCTCTCCCATGTGGTATGTATTTGACATGAGGAGGGGATGGGGCGCTGGTCCCCTCCACTGTCCCAGACTCGTGGTCTAAATCATGTGGGTAGACACATCCGACCTGCCCCATCTGGGCCTGCTTATCTCTTACTTTCTGGAGCCATGGCTAGCCGTCAATCAGAGCCTTCAGCCGCTGACACAGAAAGAGGGGTCTGAGCTGAGATATGAAGACAAGACTGGGGTGCATTATGGGTGATGGAGGCAAGCAGATTTCTTTACATTTCAGAGTTGAAATGTGTTGGGTTTGACAGTGTTGGCAATTTAGGTCACTAATCCATGAAGAGGGCCTCAGCAGTATGTCATGTATATAATGCACGGTAGAGAAATACAGCAGGCCCAGCTGGTGTGTGAGTGTGGGAGAGAAAGAGGGAGATTGAAGGAGTAAGAGTATTAGAGTGGGGGATGTATCAGTGGATGAAGTTTTATACTGTGTTCAGTGGACACATTCTTCCACACTGAGTCTGTGTGTTTGTGCTTCACCAGGTGCTTGGAATGCATCCGAACAAACAGGCAATATTTCATGCTTATGGTCCTTTGTGTTGCTGAAGACGGCACATTTAAGTCAGCAAAGAAAGCTGGAGGCTAACAAATGTTAACTTAAGGCCTCCCTGAAACAATACCACTCTCTGTACGGCTAGAGAATTCCCCCTGTCATTACATTGTTTTGAATTTATAATTCCCAGCGGTGCAGTCCGCCGACACATTCAGATACTTAACAAAAGGAATGTTTCACATTTCTTTCAGATTATACTGCCCTGCCTTGAGGTAGCTAAACATTCATTAGTCATTGAATTAGACTCAATAGCTACACAGAACTGTGTGATCAGCAGCGCTAACGCCCCAGGAATGTCGGTGTTATCATTAAATGTACATTTCACTCTGATGACTGGTGCTGTGATTAACAACTCCATGGGGTGTGTTTATCCTTTTTCCCGTACTGCTAACTTTTTTTTTATATCCAGAAATAGCATCATGCATTTAACTCATTGTGTATCTTATTTCTTCCATTAACACTTAAGCATATCCTTCTTCAGAGAAGTTTACGACAGGGGAAAAAATAGATATTCTTGGGTCACCAGTATTATATTACAGCCAACCGGCCAAAAATAAGACGTGCATGGTTCAAAACAGACAGCACGTGGAATGCAAAAAGGCAAATACATTTACCTAAAAGTTATTTAGCTCTTGATAAATTATAGAATAAGAATAGTGGGAATAAAGGAGTAGAATAATATATATATATTTAATTATATTGATAAGTGTGATCAGGTGGAAATTTGGGAAAAGATCAAAGTGAATCTAGCTATTTTTCCTCTCAAACTCAATTACCTTCCCACCTTTCATCTTCCTTTACACTTCCACTCCATTCGTGAATATTTTATTCCATTTTATTTTTATTTTAAAAGGCAGCTGTATGTGAAAAAGAGAGAGAAAAAGGGAAAGAAAGAGAGCAAGAATACGAAAAAGGGGAAGAGAAGAGGACAGAAATAGTTGAGGGTGTGTAGGCCCGGCTCTGACCACCGGCATGCATGAGGAAGCAGCCTCCATTCCACAGGCCAGCGGATGGTTTAGAGACACTACAGAGCGCACAGCTCAGCAGCCCACATGCAAGTCGCGCTGGCCTTCTCCACCCTCAGCTATTCTGGGCCTCTCTGCCACTGTGGTAGCTTTCACTTAGCAACCACACACATAAAGACTGAGAGAGAAAAACATGAGAAACTGAAGCTTCAGGCGATGGAGGGGAGGAGATGTATTGTTCACTGTTTGTCTTGTTTTTGTATTATGGCTTGCATAATTTGGCTTGCTTTTGTATTAAATCATATGGTTTTTGAGCTGATTTACGGGACTGCGGCATTACCAACACAAAGGCATCTGGCTACAGTTTACAATATGTTGGCTAGAGCGTCACCCACACTCGTGTTTAAAGGATAAATCAGGATTATCATAACCTGGGTCATATTTTTATCAGTTATAATAACATTATACTCACCAAAGTAAATTGGTCACATTGCTATAACAAAGTCCAAAGGGGAATGAAACATGAGCAGTCAGACAATCAGACAGGATGTAAATAAATGTTGTGTTTAGCCAGATTGCTGTATCTAACCCACTTCATTTAGAGATAAAATCAAAAGTGTTCATACTTGACATTTTGAAACTAACTCCTCATTGCACAGGAAATATGTGTGCACACTCAAAATAAGGTATGTCAAAGTTGTTAAACTGTGATCAATGTTAACAATGGACAGTTTCAAATATAATCTTTCAGTTTGCCCTTGTTTTCTCTTAAAAATAACTTTGGCTAACCTGTATGATCATTTCACAACTAATGTTTCTTGCACTTGCACTACATACCTGAATCAACTGGCTGAATGAAATTATTATAACTGAACAAAATAATGGCTAATCATACGCTAATAAAACCTAAATTGTAATAATCCAGAATCAATAAAGCTACATTATGTAAGATTTTAAGATGTTGAACATTCAAGCTGATAACATAACTGACATTCTGGTACATGATGTGGTCACTGTTCCACCCAATGGAAAAGAGAAAATCAGACGTTATTATTCATCATTTATGCATCAAGAGTGAGTGAGCATCGTGGGCGTATTTCGGGAACTGGACACCATGTTTCAAGATGTCACCACATTCATTTAAATGAAAGGTTTTAGGAATACTCTGTCTTTTATGTCTTTGGGAATTATTTATTGGTAGGCTATGGTATTTGTAATATATATGTGAATAAACAAGGCTAATTAAGGAGATGTGGCCGTTGAAAGTAAATTTCAAGTATCATATGCCCACTTGTTCTCATGTTTCAATCAGAATAACAACCTCGGTTTAGAAACAAAAGTGAAACAAAAAATATAATATTCATTGCTCCAATAGGACTGGGAAATGGGACCAAATTGCTGAGAGAAGTCAGCTTAAGAAAACTGAGTGAAAAATTATAGGCAGAACGACGAAGGAACTACACAGCTCACATCTCAATAAACAAGCAACACAGTGAGAATATTCCAGTCAGGAGTCATGCTCATGTCTGCTGTGAATGAAGCTCCTTTGCTGGTTGTGGAATGTTTGCGTGGGTCCCTCCCCTGGCTGCCGGGTGGCTCACATCGCCAAGAGTGAGTAGCATCAGAGGAGCTACTGTAGCCTGGTGGTCTCCCTTTACCCTTCGCATTCTCCCTCTCTCTCTGCCTGACTCAACTTTCTTGTCACTAGTTCCATTTCCATTTTCAGTAGTTTTTGGACATTTGATGGTGAAATGATACATTTTTGGATGCAAAACTAAACAAGAATGGAAGAACCCCTTGGCTTTGACATGTGTTTGAGTGTTAACACACCAAAATGGACAAACATCATCACAAATCATTTATTTAGGTTAAATTCCACATCCATGGGCCAGTTAATGATATTTACGGTCATTATTTTCATTTTCTGACATCACTTGGGCCCCATATCTCTCATTAGGATGTGACCATAAATGTTAACTGCTAGCTGACTTGTTATTATAGATGAAATGCTCTGTGTATCTGCTTTGCTGTTCTCTGTAAAGGAGCTAGTTAATACTAGCTAGAATTAACACTAGCAACGAGAGTAAGTTACATTTAGTTAATAGTAGCTAGCTAAACTAGATTTTGCTGGCCCATATAATGCAAATGTACTGAAATTCAAATGTCCTATCATATTATTAAAGGAAGTGCATGTGTTCTTCTAGCAATCTTTGCTATCTCACGTTTTAGAAATAACACAAATACTTTGTCATTTCCCCTGTAAGGCCTCATTGGCCTCAGACAATACGAGTCTGTGCTAGATGCTGGAGCAGTTCATTGTGTCATGGGCAATAAACCATCTTCTCAACCTCTGACTGAGTTTTTTGTTTGCCTCATGATTATGACTTCAACCTGTTCTGAAGAGGCTAAAATTCAGCTCTGCTTACAGTCAATTCTACAATAAATTACTTTCTGAACTGCACCTGCATTTCCCATTAGGATGAAAAATATATTTTACAACTGACTGATTATAGACATCATTAATAACAGCAATGAATTCTGTGACATTTTATGGCATTTGTGAAAAGGGTTGGTCATACACGCTCTTAGTGGAATTTCTATGCTTACTAGTGAATTCACGTTTATTTTCCCCTTTGAGAAATCATTAAACACTGATAAAAAGAAACAAAATAAAGAACCAATTAATTCACTTGCTCTTTGAAGCTGATGGATGTTCTACAACAGTGTCTCCTGTGGATTCAAACACTGAAGTACTCCTCTTCTCTCGCTGTGTTTCATTTCATGCATCTTGGTTATAAGCCGACCTCCATTTCCACCATGTTGTTCCAGACTGATATAACTCAACGAATATTGGATGGATTGTCAAGAAACTTTGTACAGACGGTAATACTAATGCTTTTGGTAAATCTCAGACTTTTCCTCTACCACTATTTTTAATATTATTAAATATTTTTAATACATTTTTAATACTTCCAAACTAATAGTTTCCATCAACCTCAGCTGTACTACAAAGACGGTGGACATGGTAAAGATTATACTTGCTTTGTCACATAAGCATGTTTTGTATATCGCAAAATCTAATCATCAAGACATGGTCTACTTGAAGAGAGCAGACATAATGTAACTACCCAGATAAACATGACTCAGGTCTTCCTCACCTTCACATACACAGATGCAGGCTGGGTAATGTGACTGGAGCTGTCGACATACAGCACAGGCTGTGTTTAAGAGCAGATTATCTTGATCTTTTGGCTTATTCCACCCTAAACCGCAAAGAGCTGCTGTGTCTCGGTCAATGCAGACTAGTGATGAAACTCATTCGGTCTATCTCATAATACAGAATATGCTGAGGATGGCAATGAGCAGCATCTCTGCTTATAATGTGTCCTGTATCGTTCAGAAGCCCTACCTGCGCTCCTCACCCACATCTCATCCCGTATGGGGGATCACAATACTAATTCTTTAGGCGCCACCTGCTGGTCCTGCTCTGCCTGCAACTTAAAAGTGGCTATTTCATCATACAGTACACTCAAACATATCAATTAAATGTCAAACAAGTCATTTATACTAGTTCATGTTGAAGATTGATGAGAGGCGTCATTAAGGTTACATGTGTTAACTTCAATTAACATAACATGTAAAGAGAATTTGAGAATTATTGTTCAAACTGAACCCTAAAGCTCGTACATGTATTAGAAGATAGAAATCTTTTAATTTGATGTGTTTAGTAGGGGGAGAGGACTGGGATGGTCGATCAAAGTTCAAGGACAGGAATGTATTGGTGTTATTTTTGAATGTTTTGTTTGGGAACCATGTGTTCTTACCAACTATTCCATCTTTTAGGAAACCCCACCCTCAAAACGTTAATTTTCACTGTGAGGGGGCAGGGTTCTCTCTAAAAAATATGCCCCATTTGTTGGTATTGTGTGAAGTGACGTGTATCTGCTGTCAGAGGAATGCACAAGTCTGATGGCATGACTGATTGTGTCCCTGAGTCACTGCAGAGGAGGAAAGAAAGTAAGGAAGAAATCATTAGACCACAAGTTTAAAAGTCACAGAGATGACCTTTAAAAAGTTGAAGATGTTATCTCCTTAGGGGGCAGATTATACATCAATCACACTCTCCTTGCCCGTCCCCTCAAACCCCTCCATGCCAAAGCAGTGACATAGAGTTAAACCTAAAAACTGACATTGTATAAAAAACACAAGCATAAAAAAAAACAGTCAGTGAAAAAAGAGTGACATTCCGAACAAAAATCTGTACATTGTCATTGAAAAACACTTCACAATGTAAAAAAATATAAATGTAATGTTTTGTTTCCAAAGCCACATTTTTTCCCGATGCCAAATATCACTGTTCTAGGCTCCAGTCAAAAGTCAGAAAATGTGAACCAAAACGAATCTTACCAATATAAACCTAAACAAGATGTTAATGCTGTCAAATTAATAATTAATAGAGGCCTTAAAACATCAACAGCCTGACAGGACATTACATGAATGTTTGTCCTGGAGCATTAATGTGTTCACATGTCTTTTCTGGGACCTTGAATCAAGGTACTCATTCATATTCTAGTGCAGGGTTGCCTTAAAGATGTCTAACAACAATGCAAGGGTGCACGTTGTGCATTAGTGATGTGGGCATCTATGCAATCATTACAGCCACCTATGTACACTGCTAACATAGTATTAAATGTAAGCCAGAGATGTGGTTTAGAAGAAGCCAGTTAAAACTTTTAGTGGGGACAGAAGATTCAAAGGCAGAAGAAATCCAGTTTTAGTGGAAGGAAATCATACAAAAATGAAATGTAATGGGGTAAACAATACATCATCATGATAAAGTCACCATACTCAAGGTAAGCCATAGCGTAGCCTAATATTTTGGTTTGTGTGCTACACAAACTGAATAGGCTGGGAACAGCAAAATCTAGTGGCCCACAACAAACTTTAATATTTGTCCAGGAAAAAAACATTAAGTTAATCCTGGGCAAATATTTCTAGCTACATAGGTAATCATTTATTTAGGCCAAATTCTACATCCATGGGTCAGTCCATTAGCCTCATCCATTAGGCTAACTAATGTAGGATTGCACCAAACTAATATCAACATGGCCACTGGTTATTAAACCTGAACATTTATCATTTTGTATTTACATTGGTAAATTAGTGACACTTACAGGTATTGTGGAGAGCACCACATGGTCCCACAGTTCTCATTGGGATTTTAACATAAATGTTAACTGTTAGCTGACTAGTTATTATAGATGAAATGTGCCATGTATCTGCTTAGAAGCTAAGGTTAGTTGTTTTCTAAAGGTAAGGAGCAAGATAATGCTAGCTAGAATTAACACTAGCAACCAACAAGTAAGTTACATTTAGGTGAAACTCACTGGTACCATATGTTCTTACAACTATTCTATCTTTTGGGAAACCGCACCTTTAAAACGTGCATTTTTATTATAAGGGGCACAGTTCTCGCTATCTGCCACATTTGTTGGTGTTGTGTGAACTGAGGTGTCTGCTGTCAGAGGAATATATGTCCATTTAATTATGTAAAAACTGCACGAACATGCATGAATATTAAAGTTACTTATATCAATATAAACCTAAAATAAAAGAGCATATGGATTATGCACTGGCACACATACATGTATCTGTACAGTGTAAGATTTGAGATGTTCATGATGTCAGATTCATAATTAATAGAGGCCTTAAAACACCAACAGCCTGATAAACATAATGAGTTGGACACTGTTACTGTCACTAGCTAAGGAGACTCATTTCATAGGCACTTCCTGGTACTGCTACAGCAAGTAATTTAATAATGCTTTGGCAAAGAAGTCATTGCAGTATTGTTCTAACTCCGTGCTGCAAACTTGACCTTCTCAAGACGTGATGTCAGTCATGGCCTTGGCAAATGGACAATAAAATTGAACATAACACATCACAGTGCATTAGTGGCAAGTGATCTAACATCCCTTTATTTATGCATATAGATACAAATAGGTTTCAGCTTAAATGAGAAACTCTCTAAAGTCTGAGCTGCAAATATTAACATGTTATAATATGACTAAGTGTGGGAATAATTATGTGTCTTGTAGTCATTCTTGTTTCAGGATACCTTCCTTTTTGTCTGCCACACCAGGGTGCAGTGACTGTCAGACAGGGGAAACTGGATTTTAATAAGGTAGGTGAGGTGGATGTGTATCCGTGTATATGTGTGTGTTTTACAGAGAAAGAGAGCACATTGTCTACATGCTAATGAGCTGTATATTCTCACAATATGCTTGTTCTTTAGCCTCTTTTTCTATGGAGACAGAGACAAATGACACTACACAGTGGAAACTTGACTTGTCTCAAGATTAGGATAAATGTTAACACACTGCCATTTTCTGACCTTTACATTTGGTGTGTTTTGCCTTATCTTATTTTGTTGATATTGTGAGATTTTAAATAGTTGTTTTTGTGTGGACACCAGAGAGACTGGCGACCACTTTGTGGAAGCTAAGGGGGTTCCAAATAAAGAATCAAGATTTAAAATGTTCATCACAAATAATCGATTGATACTCAAGATTACCACTGTTCATGGACACGAGGCAATCCCAGTCTAATTGGAGACCTGTGGTTCCCAGCTAGGGGTGCACATGGCCAGAGGGAAAATGTGGAGTGAAACTACAGTTGAATAGACCTTTTTCACAGCAAAACCATTTATAATTGCTACATTCTATTCCTAAAATGGCTGGAACCCATCATTTATGTTATTGGCTCCACATGGCAAATCAAAATACTATCTGCTGTGAAAAAGGCCTTTGAATCTGATTAATTTGACAATGATAAAGAAACACGATTGCTCTTAACATAAACATGCAGGAAAATAAGCATTTTGTTCATGACCTTTAATAATATTGTAATCAAATTATACTTAGCTCCTTTTATTACGAGCTTCCCTAGTATTGTTACCAGTTGATAAAAGCACAATTGATTTACGCATGGGTGATTTACTCAGTAATTGAGCTCCACGGTTGAGAGCTGAAGCCTGAAAAACTAGTCTGGGACCAATAGTTCTAATCAAGCTAACCTGTCTGTTAAGTTTAGTTTCAGGGTGTTAATTACCATTCAAGCAACAGAGCCAGAAAGTTAAACTGGCTTCTAGAAGAGGGGGATTTTCTGTGAGCCCCATTTGAGAAACAAGCATTTCCTGAATTTTTGTTCATTAGATCAGTTAAACTTTGTCCTTTCTTGTACCAGACTGAGCATTTCGCTCTTTAGCCAGAGTTGAACACAGAAATAAATTATTTTGAATTATTAATGACCATTTTGAAGTGTCAAGGCAGTGAATCATCAGTGCAAAGCCAGAAAATCAACTGCAATTTTAAAGTGATTACACAAACCAGAGTTGCAAATAGAGTCAAGGCTTTTCACAATTTTCTGTTGATTTTTGTTACAGTTTCCTTGCCTCTTGTTAGGCCAGGAGATAAGGACACTGAGATAGACATCAGCAAAGCAAGGGTAGGCCTATGAGTTGGACTTCTCCAATTCCTCACCCACGCTGTGGGTGATATTGTGCCGTCTGTCCCACAACACTTGCCACATCTTTATGGCTGAATGAATCTTTAAACTATCTGTAAACATGGCACGTAACAGATACAGAAGTTAGTTTTCACTTCGTCTCATTCACACAAGTAGAAAACACTCCTACAATACAGACAGGGAACAATTGGGCTTCACACTCTGTGGGCTGTCAGTAGAGTCCTGATAGTGATGCCTTATTTCACCTTGATTCTTCTCCTATGTGTTGTTTGACAACTCTAATGGGCCTATTTCTGTTCACAAAGGCAAATCTGAAGTTGCTTTTATTTTTCCCTGTGGTATAGGAGCTTGGGCAGATGTGTGGTGGGTGGATAAAACGACAGTGTTGACAATATCTGCTTATCTGCTGGCTTTGACCCAATGGGAGCAAGGCTATGGCTGGATGCGCCTCCCTTATTGCCATATCTGCGTCTGCGGGGCCAACTCAGAACCGCTGGCCAAGCTGTTTTTTGCACCGCCATGTTTTTGTTGGGCTTTTTGCTCCCTGTGTAGGCAGAATGCAGGCTGTGGGCTAAAGAACAATGCCGTGTTCAGAGAGCAGAGAAGAAACTGCACGTAGCGATCCTCATATTATGCAAGGGAACTCCGTGTCACCTCTTTTTCCAAGAAAGTATGGCTTTCTGCCTCTCTATAGGCTGACAGAAATCACCATTTTAAGAGTTTGCATACCTCTGCCAAGTCAAAACGATTTTTCCAGAAAGAGAACGTTTATGTAATGAACTAACTCAGAAGGTCATAAATTGCATTGTTGTTGTTTGTTTCTTTATCAGATGGAAAGTTTCCCAAACCGTTAATCACGAGCTTGTTTCTACTTGCAGATTAACAAGATAAAATTAGAAAAAGGAAGAAAAAAAACAAACATCTGACAAAAAAGTAACAATAACTTAAAAATATCTGTTTAAAAGAAATCTGAAATATGGATAAAACAGTGTGTAAATCACTAGTTAATCATCCTAACTCTGTTCCCCAGAAAATGCCACTTGAAACCCAGTAAGGACAGCTCCGTGTCCACTGACTACAGGTCCAAAGTTGATGTGATAATACGTGTGTTTTGTAACTTTTTAATCCTAGTGCACATTCTGTCCAAGCTCACTGCAGGGACACGCTCAGAGGAGTGAATCATAGAGGTAGGTCTTCTTTTGAGCGTCTTATTATAGAATAAGGATTACATTACAGTATTATTATTATTATACAATTAATTCAAAGTTTGTTATATGCAAGTTTGTTATATTTATAATATTTAATATTCATTATAGACAGAAGCAGATATATGTGCAACACATACAAATGAGACTGGAAACATTTTATCTGAAATTAAACTTATAATGATTAATGGCTTCCTTTAAAGGCAGTTATTATTGCCTGTCCTTATAGCTGGTTGTATGTAACACACTCCTTACACTGTGGTAACTGTTGTATTGACCTTTGCTCACTGATTATTCACTCGTGTGTGTGTGATGATAAGGTATATAAAAGAGAACTCTACTCAAGGACTACAATCCTAATGCAAAAGATCAAAAGGATAAAGTGTGCCAATAGAAATGATTTACATCTATATTACTCCAACTATTACACAAATAGACACTAAATGTCAAACAACAAAGTAATTAACAACTAATGTAATGCTTTATTGCTGCTTTTCATATTGTGCATTGATAGAGAAAAATCTGAATACAGACAAATTATGCTTTGGTTGTTTGTGCAGTGTTCTTTACACTTTAACAATCTGTAGGACATGTATGTTTGTCATTTCAGTTTAAAGCCAATGATATTTCCTGACATTTTATTAACTTTAATGAGAAAACAAGACCTTGTAGTTTTATCATGGTAATAAGACAGGGGCAAACATCCTGCGATACATATGCACACAATAGTTGTACTATGATTGCAGACTCAGTGATGATGGATGTAACTAAAAAGGTCAACCCATACAGGAAGCACAAGCTCAAACATTGGCTTTCATATTTGAAGATGGATTAGACTATAATGCAGATTCTCTAGTCTACAACAGAAGGCCTAGGAGCAACAAGAAAAAAGAAAACACTGCAATGTCTCAAAACATACAATAAATTCAGAAAAGCCTTTGCAGTCATTAAATTTGCAAGGAAGAAGCAATGTCCTCTTTTCTCCCATGGTAGACAAAGAAAGCAATGTGGCATAAATAACTATACAAGTTATTTGTGCAAAAGAAGGACATTTTCTAAACGTAGGCTAGTATAAAGAGTAGGGTCCTCAACATATAATGAGGGGTTCCACATTTCACAAACAAGGACTTGAATGTTCATTCATTTATTTTCTATACATATCAAATCAAAGATCTAAGTCACACAGGCAGACAAACCACACCCAAGTGATTTTTATTGGGAGATTGACGCTTCATGAAGCACGGAACGTTAATTTGGGGGCCTGAGCCCGCACGGAATGTTTTAACAGTTACACCGAGCGAGCTGTCAAGACAACATAAGTGCCTTCTTGTTTAGCTACCTGTCCAGTAAGGTCTCTAATATTGTCGTTTTTGTGTTGAATTAGAAATAACATGTTTAAGTAATGGGGTGTCGTGAAACCGTGTTGCTGAAAGTGAACAATTGAATGCGTTTTAACCGTTTAACCTTGGCGAGTAACTTTGTTCTGAGTGTTAGCAAATCGTTTGGGGACTGACGAGTTTTAGCTAGCTAGCAGCAGGACCGTGTCATTGACGGCTAATTAACTAAATTTGTGTTAATAATGAAAAAATTACATTAATAAAGATGGCGCATGCTTGAGACCCCGGCAGACATTGTATTTCTTAGTGTGTTCAGGCTTTATAGAGCTGATGTTCTCTGACTGTTAGCTAACACGTTTGCTGAGTGACTTACGTTGATCCAATTATCTGAACTGGTTGGCCGGCCATTCTTAATGTTGTTTCTAGTAAACACGATGCTGCAGATAAATCCAGACAGACACCCGCTGTCTTATCAGCCGTTTATTATATTAGTTTTTCTTCACCTTAGCGTTTGCTTAAGCTACATGCGCTCGAACAGCGAAGCAGGGCAGAAGTAAAATGTTAAAGGGTATTCCCACTGTAAACACAACTTTCAGGGAAAATGTTTAAGGTGTCATTCGCCGTATTTTTGTGTTGACGCAGGATGTTCAAATGACTGAGGCACATTTCGAGGACACACATGGGGAGGATTATGTCCAAACATAGATAAGAGAATAACTGTTTTTTAGAGAAGCCTGCTGTGTTCTTGTTATTCACACTGGATTACGAAATACTTTTCAATCAGTATTTTCTTCAGAGTTTGAAAGCTGCAGCATACACTGCTCCAGTCAGCCACTCAGATATTCATTGCAGTCCATAAGTAACACCTTTGCTGAAGGTGGAAGTTCACTCCCTGAAAAAGATCATTTTGCCAGCTGTTTTGTTGCCCTTATTTCTGTCACTACAATAATAAAACCTAAAAGGTGTACACTTCTCAGATAAATGGACTGTCCAATAATATTTATCTAGGTGTCAGCTTACTATGAGTTAAAATTAGTTGAGTCAGTGTTAATATTTTACTTAGTATCATCTGATTATCACTTGCTGCTGTTAACAGGTGTGGCTACTTAGGAACCGTGACCACAGCACTGTAATACCTAACTAACACAAAATGTTAACACTTGTTAAACGGAACCCATAACTAATTAACATTAGATGCTTATAAAATAAATTAATCAGTTTTCAGTGTTTTCTGACCTTTTGTAGTATAAATGATATTTTGATGAATTGCAGAAATAATCTTCAGACTAATCAATCTGTGACATAAATACTTATTTTGTTAGTTGTAGCCTCACATATTTCATATTTTAACCAGCAACATGTTTATGAAATCAATAGCTTAAAACTGGTTGTTTCTGTGTGTTCTCTGCAGGTCTGCGGGATGGCACAGGCAGACAGCAAGGTGCTGGTTCTGGGAGCGTTGGCTGGAGTGGCTGGCATCAGTTTGGCTGTGGTGTGTTACCAGGGCTTTAGGTCAAGACGAAGACCGTGTCCAGGGTTCTACCTCAACCGCACTAATGAACAGGGGACTGGCGTCATGATGGTGGATGGTCCAGGTCTTCCCACGTGTCAGGCTGAGGTGCTGGACCGCCTTGAGGCCCTGTTCCAGTGTGTGTCCGAGCTGAAGGATGAGATGAAGTCGTTGAAGAACGCTCTTCCCGTACTGCAGGACCAAGTCAGAGAGGAGCTGAGGGGGCGCAGTGAGGTGCGCCGAGCCAGCCCTCTCCACAGGACCACACCAACACGAAGGAAAAGGGCTCCGGGCACCCTCACTGGGGCCAGGGCAGAGGGTCGCAGCTCAGAGGAAGCAGAGAGTGAGGGAGGGTGAGTACTTTAAATGCTGGGAGTTCCATATTCCAGTTTTATATAAAACTATTATAATTTTTCAAACATGTGTCCTCACATAGGTCTTACCTCATTACGCCCACATCATATTCTTTTGAGTTATCCAAATTCACTTTGCAACTTCAGATTCTATGGTGCTACCCCCTCTTTGCTCACCTTCTCACAATAACACACACACACACGCATAGATTTGAAATGCTTTATATTAACCCCCCCAATTGCATTCAAGTTTACAGGATTTACACACACACAGAATAGCACAAAATGTTTATGGTTGTTAAACTGAACACCCACAATCACTCACTGTCCCTGGCTAATTTGTTAACTAGATATAAATTTCACATGATGGCAGACTTGGACCTTTGATCACAGCCGGTATTTTGGGTCGTTGCTCCCATGATAATTATTTATTTGCCAGATCAGCTTGGGTTCAAAGTGCAGTATCTTCATGACACATCTATCTGTACACAATCACACACTGTTACATATATGAATATGTGTTTTTGTCCCAATCTTGCATGTACCCACTATGCTGTTAGGGAATTCATAATACATAACATAATACATAAGGGTCATCTCTGGCTGAGCAGACCCACTGCCCATACACCTGAATGGCAATGGAAATAGCAATTGGAATTATGTACACACAAGTATAAAAAGGAAATGAACCATATTACACACTTTTATTCAAGGAGTTCATGTCGTAATATTTTAAAATGACAAGAAACAGGAATCTACAGCACAAGTGTGCAAATGTGAAAAATGATCTCTAGTAAAAATATCTGATAACATCAATTTCAGGACTCACATTCTCCCAGATAAACTTCCCTTCATATCATATCAATAATTTAAGGTTGTCTGCCTAATAGTTCTGAATCAGGACCTCCAGTCAATATGCCACTGTTATTTCAATGTGCCAGATACATGTTTAATGCATCTCCTACATTTTTTTTACTATGTTTTTACTATGAGCATCTTTGACACAAAAATGTCTTTTGTGATGTCTTGAGTTTTAGCTTATCTCACTCCCTAGTTGTAGCTGCATGTTGTGAACATTAATTAGGCTGCCACTGAAAACTGTTTCTGTCCTTTGCCGTGCAGATTTCAGCTGAATCCTTTGAGTTGTAGTTATTTAGAACTTAAGTTTCTTCTTCCTCCTAAATGGATTCCGTTAGAGATATGAGTGGATTCAGATTTGATAAGCAGATTCAATATTTAAATCATTATTAAAGCATAATGTTATTTCTAAAAAAAAAAAAGTTTTACTGCCGTTTTTTTCTAGAAAAGATATATATTTATAATCTAGGTATACAATCTAGTGCTGGTCTGGTGGAATGGTACAGTATCAGAAGGTTGTATGTTTCTGCAGTAGCAGCCTATCACAGGACTTTTTACATGCCCATTCACAATAATAATAACACGTTTATATAGTAAGGATGCAGAATAGAGTGTCTTGCTCTATTCTTCTTCAGTGACTAACTATAAAGAATAAGGTTATCAAAGACGCATGTGCTGCACGTAGTCCACTTCATTTAAACAAGAGTTTATTCTTTATGAATATAAATAATTATAATGAGTTTCTCTTACTAATGATTAGTTCATACCCAGCTGTGAACATCAGAGGGGATAAGTAAGTAACTGAGCGTGTGTGAAATCCATTTAGTTACTCAGAGGAACTTGTATGATGGAGTTTCAGTGAAAGTTGTTTCTTGCTTAACAAAACAGATCATTTTACCAGATCATCATTAAGATGTTTCATCAAAATGTGGGGGACTTGTAAAATGCACCATTTCACACGCTTAACATTTTTACTTTAATCAGCTTTTGAGTCTGGTTTATCACATATCATACTGACATACGTATATGGATGCTGATCTTAACTTTTCAGGTCCTCGTGCAGAAGCATTGCTTGTAATAATGTAGAATTACATACTTTGTTGGGCATCTTTCATCAGCTTCATCCCCAGAAATTCATGAAGCTCTAGTCATTTCTGAGTGTAATTAAACACAAGATAAACAACAGATAGATCTCAACAGGTGGCAAACTGTAACTAACACACTAATGTGTTTATCAGTGTGTGAATCAAACTCTTGTGACCCTGCTACTTATCTGTTAAACTCACTTGCTCATTTTATGTGCTAAATTATAGTTATGATGACAGTACGTACATTTGCCTCAGGTGCTGCAGAGAAGAGCAGACTAATCAAGTATCACATGCCCAGTCATCCACCTCCATCCCCAGCCAAATGCCTTGAACTAATGCCAGCCTTGGATAACATAAACAACAGATGTGTTTCTTTTGAATGGACTATCATTTTAAATCTCTCATAAAAACAAACATCAACTGTTAAACGATAATATTAAGCCAGGGTTTTAATGTTTTCAACAGTCAGGCAGAGCTGAGTGTTTCTTGGACAAGACTGCATATATTTTAAACACGCGATTCAGAAATTGTATCAAATCAGAGGACACTAAGTTTGGGTAGCACACAGAGATCTTCGTATGGTCTTGGATGGACAATTTGCCGTTCGACTGCTTTACCTGGATCGACCTATGCTTTATTTGTGTAGGAAGTAGTGCATGCAAAGTGGCAAGAAGACATCATAACACTGAGCGCAGCTGCTTTCACATCTTAACCACACAGCTTTTAGGTGTGCAGTGAGCCTCAGATCAGAGCTGTACGGCTCCTCCCTCTCTCTGTTTCTGCCCTCGCAATGATTAATCAATTGCCTTGGAGCACTTTTTTACAACTACAACAACATGTAGACCGACTGAACATCCAGTGCACCCTGCATAATTAATCAGTGTTGTGTTTTAACGTCTGTGTCCTCTAAGAATTGCATCCTACGCAATGTTTATTTTTTTTGGGGGGGGGGTCATGTTTTTACCAGGAAAGAAGCCAACATCAGTTGTTATTTAATGTTTAAGATACTTGAGATATTTCAGATGCAACCAGATCATGTGTCCATAAACATATATTAAATAAGCTTTTTTCAGTATTATTTACTTGGCAATATGTGAGACATAGAATTGGCATGAAAAGTGCACCCTAATAGATAAGATATCACCCTAAAAGAATCAGGTCATGTGCGTTCATCTGCAGTGGAAGTAAGACCGCTCATAAAAGGGTACTGACATCATGTGGCATGAGTCTTCATGATGGGTAAACGTTACAGGCTGACCTACCGCTACTTCTGTTACCATCTGCCTTCTCATTGGCTAGAGGAGCAGATGAAAGTGTAAGATGTGGTTCCCAGGTTTTGAGTGACAGGCATCGGCCGCATCAAATGCTCTTAATTACAGACCGGGTTATTATACCTTTAAAAGAAATCACATCACGCACACACCTCCCATAATTAAAGAGCCTTTCCTGCCACTCTGTTATTTGTATGAACAGAGGGTGTGGGGGGGTTAGTGGGAATGGTGCAGTGAAGAAATTTCAGACCCTTAGGGAATGTGTAGCATTCCCCCAGTGGAGCCAGTTACTGTACACCCCTAATCCTTACATCCATTTAAAGGGCTCTTCATGTCTGTTCAGCTGGCTTGAAAGTGTTTGGAGCACAATATCTCCTCACAATATCCCCATAAGAGCCGTGATGCTAAGGGTTGGGTAATAGTTTGCATGTTTGTTGAAATCTAAAGCCTTGAGAATACATTTAAGATTAGCGAGATTAGTGCATTTATTGCTTGGTGCAAAACGTAAGTATGGAAACATCTCAGTTCAACATTCTGCTGCCTCCAGAAGAAGACATGTTTAGGTGTTGCATACCTTTCCAGCAACAATCAACAACTGATTATTAAATTAGAGAAAAACACAGCAATTGTATAGTTAACTAAACTTATTTAAATAAGGGCTTCAGTGGGGCAGCAGATTTCCAACAGGGGGCATCATGCAAGTGTAAACATGGCCTTCAATAAATCTTACAGCAAGCTGTGCTGCAGTAGATGATACGTGCACATAGTGATGAAGTTGCAGTTTGATTTAAAAATATATATATAAATGATCTTTGTCCTGTTTGCATAGATATTTGTGACCAGTGTTTCCAGATTGTTTGATATGACATTCAAGCTCCAGCCTGAGTCTGTATAACGATGAATATTACTTCTACAGAAATGTTCACAAATCAGAGAACAATTGAGCCCCTTTCAAACCTGCAGTCTATCCCTGAACATTTCCTGCATGGGGTCATGTGTGAATGTGAGCAGGGATCGATATTTAGGAAAATGTGTGCCGCTAATTTCCCACCTCAAGACCTAGTAACATTTCAGGGGAAATGAATGAAAGCAGTACCACTGCTGGGACAAGCACGTAAAGGTTTACGTCCGTCTGATGAGAGACGCTTTCATGTGGAGCGAGTGAACCAGTCACAAAACTCTGCTGATGACATATTTGAATCCGCGACCCAGGTTATATGATATCTGAATATTAAATATATTACAAGAACAAAAAACAAAAACAGCTCTTCGTCCGCCATGTTAATAAAATTAATATGAGACGTCTTCCGTCGCATACACGTACATCTGGCCTTGCCTTGTCGTCGTCGTCGTCTTTTGATGGTCTGTCCCTTGCTCCATCTATTCCGGCATTGCCATGGCATGTGTGAAAAGGAGAAAGACGGAAATGTTCCTGAATGCAGCTGCATGTGTGAATAGTGAAAATCACAAGCGGTGCCTGAAAGGTTATCCCAGTAATTTACCAGAAACTATGTGTGAAAGAGGATTTAGTGTGACATAATGTCAAAATGATGGAGCAGGGTAGTGTCGATCAAAACCGGGAACATGTCAACCCAGCCACTGAAAGGTTGAAAGTTCCAGCTGTTTGTTCCATTCACTCCTCATGTGTCACACGTTCCTCAGAGCTACCTCTCTGCAGGTAAGAAGACCCATCAATCGCCCTGTCTGTGTGCCAAGCTGTCAGAAGCCTTATTTAAAAGTGTTTTGTAGGAACATGTAATTCTTTGAACAGTTCCCACTGAGTTTATTCACATCACGTCTCTGTACCTCAAGGACATTACAGCTTCTTTTTTCCTTTTCCAAAAAAATTGCATTTATGATATTGGATAGTTGTTGATTTAAGCAGATTTAAGCAGGAGTTTTGTTTAGAGAAGGGCAAGCCTGATCAACACACACAGAAGTGTTTAGAAAGAGAAAAGGGAGCTCATTGTCTGCTTTGTGATTAAAAGCTTTAGTCTAACTTCCCTGTGACATCATGGTACGTGTTGCTCCGCAGCTGTCTGTATCCAAGACATTCACATTTATATCCTCAGATTCGTACTTCAATGAAAGGCTTTCACATAGACAAACACATCTTGAATTGCATATATTGTATACAGTACAGAGTCATGTCGGCTTTAATAGCCAATGCTAGGTTTTTTTATGAACCTAACACCTTGAGTGCAAAACATTTTTGCCAACTTAATTGTTTGTCCTATTTACTGCAATACAATAAATCAGCTATATTCAGTATCTTTTTTGTATTAACAATGGATCACATCACTACTTGTATGTGAAATGGGTCACTCTTAATGCTGAACCCTCAAAGAATTATCATCCATCTTTGCAGTTTCTTTGAGCTGGATAGAGCATTTTAGCGTCTATTAGCTCGTTTTGGTTTTTAGGTCCACAGCTTTACTGTTTTCACCTGCAGCAAGCAACTGCATGAACAATATCAACTATTGGATGCTTGGTTATCTTGACATATCAGTTACTACCATTATTATTAGAGGAGTACACTTTTCTTTACGTCACTCTCACCATCCATGGTCCTTTTTCTTTTTTATTTAGTTTCTGTTTCTTACTCATTTCTTGAGTTTCCTTCTCTGTAAGGGAGGTGTGGCAAAATTACAAGCCAAACATCATTTTTATACAGTTGTGTACAAACCCTTAGTTTCCAAACTTGTTTCTTCCTCCTGCTATTTTGGGAACAAAGTGTTGCAACATCCTAGCAGAAGTGCTATTTATGGGTGGCCAGTAGAATTGAAACTAGTGTGATGGCATGATGAAAGATGAATTACTGCATTCATCGTGACTTGTAGTGTCATAGTGCGTGACTTGGATAAATGAATGAAATGTTATTCTTCAGCCATATCTTTTTTCCGCCTGTATTACCACAACAAAGGGTGGAAACCCAGTGATGTTGTCAGCTGGGTGGTTCAACAGCTGAGCAGCGGGAAAGTGGGAGTTAACATCTAAAGAGTGAGTCCCTGCACAGCCTTTGGGAGGGATAGAGAATAAATATCTGGACTCTCTCCAGTCCGTCAGCCATTGTTGTAGAGCAGGTTTTCATTGGTCCTGTCACCACAGCTACACGGACTGAATAAGCTGGGCTGCATGTTCCAAGGCCCGCTGATGTTGGGATGGTAACTCGGGTTTGTTTTGAGCGGTGTAACCACGGAGACTACCATTGCTAAGCTCTGCTGAGAGATCCCATCATTGCCCCTTGGGGTCTGTATACTGAATGGCTGATCTCCTCTAGTGAGCACACAGCCTGTTGAAAGTGAAGGTTAAAACTTTCCACCCTTTAACTTTACATGGTACGCAGAGTGTTACAAGGTCAGACACAGCATGTTTCTTGTTGCTGTATACAAAATGAAATATAAAACCAAATGTTGCAGTGGGTTATGTTTTATAAACTTTAACAAATTAGATGAGTATAGCTTGTAATTCTGGGGATTCAGTGTTTTTTTTATATAAAAAACAGTAAGTTCGAATAGCTATATTAATGGAATACCTTATGTGCCACTTAACTCTAAGGACACACGCCAAACTATTTGATTCATTATCAATTAAACCAGCAATTCATTTTAAATGAATCATTGAATGTTTTAGTCTGTGAAATGTCTGGATGGGCCGCAGGTGTCAATTCCATGACCAATCTCTTCCACTAAATCTTCACAGAGAGTATTGGCTCAAAGTCACAGTTCATTGCCACCTCTCTCTGTTTTATGTTCTTCCTTTGCTTTTTGTCTTTTTCTGTGTTGTACTCAGTGTTTTATTTTCTGCCCTTACAAACTGAAGTAAATAATATAAATCCTGTGTGTGAGTCGTAGGAAGGCCTGCTTGTGTATTATGTACCTAGTCAGCGTAAAGACAATATTTAGACTTGTTCTTTCAGAACTGTGCACTGCTAGTAACATTACAAGGATAATAATGGTTCCTGCACAAACACATATGCACTGCATAAACACACAGTAATACAAACAGATCCTTAGCTTCTTTTTCTTTTAAACTCAAGTGATTCATGAGCCGTGAAATGGCGTGACAGGAATGCGCTGATCACTCAGTACTCTGCTGCTCCACTGAGTAAATAACTACAGGGAGGGAAATGGACTGCTCAATGAATAAAAGGACAAAGGATGAATGAATTAGAGAATGAATGAATGACACATAATGTGACTGTTGCTAGAGTTGACAGACAGGCCTGTTTGTTGCAAGGCATTGATCTATAATATGCTATGGGCAGACAAAAAAGAAAGACCACAACAGACGGCGTAAACACAAAAACACACGCAATTAGATTTTTTTAAGCTAGGGTGTATTAGCAAATAAATGGTTTGAGCCTTGCCTGTCGGTTTTAGGGTTTACTCTGGGGTTAGTGCAGAGAGGAGGATTGTAGAAAGGCTTTGACACACTATCTCAAAATGATGGGATAAAAACAGGTGGAGATTAAAACAAAGATACTGTAAAGTCTAGTTTCTCTTACAGTTACTGTGATTCTTTATTTCCTTCTAAGCTACTGTATTTGTACAATCCCATGGGTCACAGAGTTCTCCCTTTACATCACTAAATGTGATATAAATAACTACAGGCTAATGCTTCCGTCAAACTCACATTAATTGGTCTTAAACATTTCATTACATTTAGGCATTTAGCAGACGCTTTTATCCAAAGCGACATCTAACTAAGAGCTTTACATAAAGTGCATAGAACCATGATTGAAAACAACAAGATGTCTCATCAAACTTGTAAGGGCTGGTGATGAATCACAAGTGCTATAAGTAAGTACATCACTGCCAACATGTCGATCT
>JAVQJL010063425.1:0-13779 GCA_036024295.1 Nannoperca obscura | reverse complement strand
GTGGGCCGGAGCATACCTTACATTTTTCCAACCACAACTTCATTGGGCATAACAATACCATGGAGGCGGTCGTGTTGTCCCCCCCCCCCCCCCTCCCCCTCTCAGCACAAATCCCTCAGTTGGTTAATGTTGTTCTTCTAACCAGAGATGTCAAGACATTGATAAGATCTAGCCTTTGCAGAAGACTCGCCAGCTTAATTAACAGCTGGATTACTTAGCTCCCGTAGTCATGGTGATGAGGGCAACTATTTATAGTATGAGCAGTGATTTATAGTGTAAGTACTTGACAAAGAATGATATTCTTATTAGCAAGATGAACAGTCAACGCCCTGCCTGTATGTTGGGGGACGATTTCAGATCAAGGTTGGATCTTCATCAGGTCCTAACCAAGTCTAACAATTTTATAACATATATAAGACACTTTTTATTGATAAAAGTCTGATAGTAGTGTGGCGAGTTTCCTCCTTGGCCCAGGTTCTTGTGTCTGAACCTTCACTGTACCTTGGCCCTTGTGATTGACCTCTTTGGCGGTGATAACTTTGTTGATGACTGTCTGGAGGAAGTCGTTCTCCCCCGCCACCCTGGGTGAAAAACGTGAGATGTTCAGCTGCTTGTGGCGAATGGCATCATCCAACGCTAGCCTGCAGTACGCACACAACAGGCAAACACCACAGAGAAGGAAAGATGGCAGAAAAAAAAGAGAAGGAGGAGGAGAACGAGAGGGGCAGAAGAGCCACACAGTGATAAGTTGTGAAGAGAGGAGTGGGATGAAGGAGAGACAGAGAGAAAGAGAGACACACACCGGAGAGTGATGCGAATACCGTGACAGACACAAAGCCGCTTGTTAGCAGTTAACAGTGAGGCAGGATGGGTAATGAAAGACACACACAGAGAAATCATCGTTTAGGAAATGATGCCTACTCATACTTATACTGCCACTCTAGCAGTGGGAAGCTTGACCCCATTCTTCAATTGTTCTCAAAGCAGGAAACAATACCCAAGGCTGTAGGCCCCAGACTATACCCAACACGAAACCCGCATCCTCACTCTGCTGTGGTGAGAAAGCAAAACATGATGTACTCCACAGGGCTTCAGGTGTATACAGTACCAGATTGATTGAGACAAGTGACGTACAGAGCATAATAAAGCAGCAGATGTGATCTGGGAAGCACCACATGTGTGGCAGCTGTGAGAGAAATGTGCGCTATGGGCGGGGTTGGCATCTGCAGTACACAGTACTCTAAACAAGCAGCAGAAGAAGAGCATGGAGGAGAAGACAGTGGTGATGTCAGGATGGAGGAGGCAGTAAAGGATCTCTGTCACTCAGAATGTCTTCAGTGCCTCCAACCTTCAACCCAAAACCAATCCAAGCAAGGAAGAAGGATAAGGGACAGCAAATGTCTGTACATTCACGGGACAAAACATTGTAGGACAACACATTTGCATTAATGACATTTTTTGTGTTTGAATCTGATTTAACAAAAGAGTCGGACACAGCAAGATCTGTCTGTCAACTAATCGATCATTTCTGCACAACATGAAATTCTGCTACAAATGCATTATCTAAATGCAAGCTGGTTTGATTCCAGACAATCTATATAGTTTATTTCTGAAAGCCATTTCCATTTCTGCTTGGATGCCAGGAGTCTATCCAAATTGCATCACTATGTCAAACCTTCCTTAAATGGCCCCTTCACTTCCTGCCTCGGCTGGCCTTAAAAACAAAATCAGTAATGGGTTGAGGGACTGCTATTTCAAAACTCCATCAGTTAAAATTCAGTGGCAAATATTCACACTTGTACATAAATAACCCCTTGTAGATCCCGTTCTTCTCTTCACGTGGGAAGGCTCTAATTTCCATGATTTATGCTCACAGATAAAACCGTTAAGTGAGGTGATCTGCCTGCTAAACTGCCTGAATCTGAAGCATTTCCAATTATGCAGGAAATCATGTTAAGGAAAAGGTTACTCTGGCTCTGTACGCAGTCCTACGAGAATGGCAGCAGTAATGAGATTGCCTTAATTGAGTCAGCAGGGAATAGGAGAGCGCTACAGTCTTAAAACCCCCGCTAATCAGGTGTTAAGAATTCAAGACTAACATTTTTTTTAAAACACAACCGATGTGTCTTTGACATACTGTACATACTCAAAATAATGGAAATAGGTGTAAGAGGAAAACTATATCTGCTTCGATATTTTATGCAAAATTGTAATTGGAACTCTATGCGTCCTTATGTATGAATGTGATTTATTTTGTGCTGCTGAACAATCCACTTACGGCTGAAATGGGATAAAGTGCTGCTTGTCCTCATCGTCCATTTTGCCCGTTATGATGTCAGTGACATCCATTACTGTGGAAACACAGGGAGAGAGAGTTATAACATTCTCAACGTCCTGCAGAGTGTAGCATGGCTGTGAAAGAGATACAGCTAACTGGATGGTAAGGCCACAGCAGAGGGTCGAAACAGCCAATGTTGGTTCTTCTTCAATGAGCACTAATTAAGACAGACACAGGGCTATGGCAGAAAAAGCATGTGTGCGTCTATCGAGTGAAAGTGAGTAAAATCTGATTTCTGTGACCTACATAGTGGTCATAAAAAGCAGAGGAAAGGAAATATCTGGTCTGACTTTGAAAACACTTTTAATGTTCAAAAGTGATGATAGGATATCAGATTAAAGAGTAACTTAACACACCCTGAAAATATTGTTTTTGCTGACTTCCAGGAGTTTAACTTCTCACCTTACTGCAGTGATGTATCGGTGTACTCCAGGACCCTGTGACATCATTGTTGGGTGTGGTTAAAGGTGGAGCAGAGGACACTTCTGACCACACCCAACCACAAGTGTGAAACTTTAAACTAGTGGGTAGCAAAACACTGCTTTCAAATCAGCTGTTAAGTTACTCTTGAAATGTCTCTGTAACATGATACAAAATGTGGCAATGTTACACCGCTAGAATAATAAATCCAGTGTTTCCAAACACAAGATGCATCAAGGCAACACTCGTGCTATTTGCCGAGCGGTGAACTCTGACGCCAGAACAGGAAAACACACTCTTGAATTAACTCCCACTGAAGTGAATGAGACGGAGCAAATATTCGCAGTGACGGGTGCTAGTGTGACAGCTCTATTACCCAACAGGCCAGAGGTCAACCATATGAAGCCTTTTAAACCTGAGTCAAAAAGAGCAAATCTCTCCATCACGCGGTGTACTGCGGCAGTTATGATGACGACTAAAGATAAGCCGTCATAAATCGGGCTGTCATTTACCTTCTCTTCAAGTGGCACTGGGAAAAAGACACTGAAAGAGAGGCATCATTGTCTCTGTTGGAGAACTGCCAATCTAATTAGTTTACGATACTCCTGGCAGCTTGCCAATCGGAGATAAATCAAAGTTTAATTCCTCTTTCTACTTTAGCTGGGTATCTATGAAGTTAAGGCAAATTTAAGGAAAAACAAGGGATCTGTTCTCAAGGCCTACGCACATGAGGATATTCAAGGAGAGCCAGGGCTATAGAGCTCTGAGATAATCAGTGTTTTGAAAAGGTAATCTCTGACTACAGTATTACAGGTCATAGCTTGCAGCTCTTTTTGGAATAGCAGGTTATCACAGAGTCTCTGTGTAGTCTGCTTTACCTGCCACTCCAAAGGGTCTTCTCAGTCCTGCCGTCAGCTTCTTGGTGTTGTTGTCTCGTAGCTCCATGCGCCCCACTCGGACAATCTGACACACAAAGCTGATCTTTTCTCTCTTCAAATCTTCACTGCCCAAGTCCTGAGGAGGGAAAGGCAGTAAAAGTTACGATGCTGTTACCTTTGAGTTGATAACAATGACTTACACTTTTGGCAGACAAATTCAAAACTATTAGACTGTACAATTTGGGATCAAAATCGCCTGGAAAATGTTTGAGTACACTGAACCTTCTTAGGTGGAGAGTTTGTGTTGAGGGCAAACTTTTCACCACAAATTGCTTCAGCAACATCTGTTATTGTGTCCACAGATTCATTTCCTGTGGGCAATACCTTCCAAAACTAGCAAAATGCTCCCAGTGGGCGCACGGTGACCCCTCCGCCCTTGGGCTTCCATTAGATAGAGGTGACTGCCTTGGTAAATACATACAGCGAGCCGGGCTCTTTCTGAGAGAGCTTAACAAATACAGGCTCGGCAAACAGGCTCCCACATGCCTCATAACATGGCTGAATAAACAGTGGACTACCACAGGCGAGCGAGCGCACACACACGCGCACACACACACACACACACACACAAGCAAAACACACTCACCGTAAAGACAGCCCGCAGATTATGAAGCTGGTCTATGTCTTTCACCAGACCTGAACTTGACCATTTCACCAGGTAGTTTTCACTGTGATTAAAAAAGCATGACTCTGTTACAATTTTATAACATATATAAGACACAAGACACAAAATGTCTCAGCAATTTCTCATATTCACATTGAGACATCTATTATGCAATGAATTACGGCAATCAGTCAAGTTGCATTAATTATAGTTTCCTCCAAAGCTGCGGAAGCTCAAATGTAAATCCAGACATCAATCCACTTGGGAAACAGAAGGCATGACCAATGTTGGATGCAAAAGAAACATTCCACAGCCGGGCTGCTCTGCATGTTCTAATTTGCGGTCACAATCCCAAAGCAATAGCAAATCCCTGGGACGTAGGCTGAACTGCACTGCACTGCATGTTCCTGCATGGTTATGTGCTTACAAGTGTCTGTCAGTGTTTTGTGTGAATCTCTGGAAAGTATGAGAAAGTCTCATCTAGACATTATCTGGAACATCAATGGCGTCCGTTTCAATCCTGTGTATGTGAAGGGAACATCTAAACTCATCATCGCTCCATTTAGAGACTGTGAGCTGTTGCAATTGCTGTGAAAAGTGTCTCCACTGTGTGAGCTAGAGTCAAATAAAAGATGATGTGTGCACAGGATAGGTATTGAATTGCTTTGTTTCCAGTTCAGACTGCTGTTCAAGGAACAAGTACATCCTATCTTTACAATTTACCACTAGCAAAAAACTGAAAGTTGGAATGCTAAAACTGAAACACTACAGGAAAAAACCCAATATGTAATTATAACTGTGTTTGACAAAAAGGAAGAAAGAAAATAGGGAAAAAAAACAAAGACAGGAGAAAAATGTATATGAACCCATGGGTTTACCTGATGAACTTTGAGTCCACTGGGTCGTAGAGTGACATGAGCACCTCCGCGTCCTCACCGATCTTACACACCACATTTTTTAGAGTCACGAAGAGGGCAAACGCTGGTGTGGAGGCAAACTTTGCTTGCCTGGTCAGATCAATATTCTGCTTCTGAGACTGTCGGAGGGAAACAGAGGTATTGCATTCAACATTGGGCATTCTTCAGTAGCTTTCTGAAACATGCAGGTTGACCCCCTTTGTAGTTGTAGAGCCCAGGGGAAGATGCAAGGATCCCTGAGGGCTTATGAAGAAAGAGGTACTGCGCAAAGGTGTGGTTAGCAACTGCACACTGGAGTATTGAATGTCAGCCACTGTCTCTGCATCTTTCTGAAAATGTAATAAGTTAGGAAGTAAGATTTAACAACGTCTATAAATCTGTCATTATAATGTATTCCACACTGGAATAAAAAGCCTTTATATTCGTTTGATCTCCAGAAATGCATCAGCAGTAAAAGGTAGCATTGCGTGATTCCCTGGATGCCCTTCAAAAATATGCTGGGGCCACATCATTAATATTTATCACATTGACCTGGACACTTTCTTATTACCCATGCATATGCAAGAAAGACCTCTGGATAAAAAGGTCACGTAAGATGAGAGCACATAACTGCAGGACATTTAGCGTCTGGCACTCCTACAAACTGCCAAGTGACATTCAGGTGAGGGATGCCACTGATATGCCAAGTAAAATAGACAGGGAATCTGGCTGGAGTTCCTGACTTTCTGAAGACGCAGTCAAGCATCGTTGTGTACCACGAGTGGCCCCATTTTTTCCTCTTCTAAACTTAAGTAGTGCAAATGCAACCATGTAAATGGCTTAAGCAAACTATCTTCATTCTCAGTTCTGAAAGCAGTGCAATTATTGAGCCATGTGAACAACCAAATCTAAATGAGGCTGCCTTTATTAATTGTGAAAATACAGCAAAATAAATTTGGCCAGTAAAATAAAGTAGCACAACAATAGCAGTGATTTAACATTGCTAACATGCTGATGTTTAGAAGATATATTTACCAAGTTTAATATGTTATGATACTCGCATTCTGATGTCCTGGTAGTCTTGCAGGTAATTATTTATTAACCAAAGAATTGGACAAATTGAAATTTTGACCTGATGATGTTCTAGAAGAAATGTTCACCAAAGTCAGTAGAATTTATCCTCCTGGGAGCTTGAATAGATTCAATTTCACAGAAATCTATCCAATAACTAAGACATTTCACTCTGGATTAAAGTGGTGGAGCAACCAACCAACCTACCTACACCGACATCCCAAGAGACATATGGCTAGCATGGCTAAAATGTTTGATATTATTGTGCAGACACTACAGTAAAGGAAAGATGTCTCCAATGAAGACAAATGAGAGTAGCAGTGACAAACCTTTCTACCGTGCAATGTTTTTTCCCCCCCAATACAAACACTGCAACTGCACCTGTTTGACTCTGACTGATATTCAATCAGCCAGAAAGAACAAGATCAAAATGTGACTACATTCAGATCACGCTGTTTACAATGTTCATTCACGCTGTGCACTAATGTGCTTTTACTGATCTTTGATATACTATATCTGGAGAAAGACCAGAGTTTACTTGCAGATGTAAAAATGGGGTCAGGACCAGGTCCTCGCTGTCTTTACCTTCTCCTCTTGAATCCGGTCCTCAATTTGTTTGGAGGCCGCCTCATGCGCTCTGAACAGGCTGATGGTGCTGGTGAGCTCTGGGTCCAGTATGTTTCCATCATTGTCTCTGACCACCAGATCGAGATCCAAGTACCTTGTGTAAAAATGGGGGAAGAGTTAACAAGTGCTAGAGCCCACCAAGATGAAAACATGTGGTTGCATTTGTAAAAGAGGAAACAGCACACATTAACTCCCTGTTTCTCATTTTCTCCTAATATAAATTTCCAACAGCTCCACTGTTTTCTTTGAAAGCTCTCCTATTTCCCCTAAGGAGGGAGTCGGGGGAGACAAGAGCATGCCGCCAACATGCAGTCGATGCATTACATCAGCTCATCACTCCCTGCTTCTGAAAAGGGAAAAGCCATTTCTCTACCTGGCGAAAGGTTGAAAGTTTCATCACAGGAGCAGAATGGAGCTCCACAATTTTCATTTTCAACCGATTTTCTAGGCCCACTGCAGACACAGCCAGACCTGTCATTTCATGATGGAATATAGTACAGTTTGCTGAAGCTAAATTCCTCCAGTTTGTCCTCAAGCTAAGTGATGACCTGTCATTTTCTATTGACTGACACTGCTGACCTATTCCAACAAGAGTCATTTTTACCGGATAGATATGAGGATAAAGGGATATAACTGTGGGGAGGGAAGGACAGGTCTCAAAGCCTCTAAAGAACAGATCCTCACTTGTTGCCGTAGTCTATTTTGGAGGTGACTCTCTGTTTGAGCTCGGTGAGCTCGTCCTGCGGGAGGGTGCCGGACAGGATCTGGGAACGCCATTCGATGAGGTCGTAGATCATGTCACGGACAGAGTTGAACATCTCACGCTTGTCTCCCTGTGGAAACAGACAGATGAACATGTACACAGCTTATAAACAGGAGGATATTTAGAGCGTCAAGTGCTCTGGTGTCTGAACTGTTGACTGGTACTGTATATCTAACTCAAATATAGATAAAGTATTATACGTAAAAATGCAGCCTATAAAACATTGACAGACACCATAAAATGTTACATGTATGGCACATAAACTAATACTGATATATCTGTGAAAAGCTCACTATATATAATAATTACATTTATATAATAAATGTTATAATTACACTGTTTAAGCTCAGCCACCTGATAAGCCCATTGACCAAGTGTTTGTTTGCCATCTAACTTCCATACATTGCCATATCTCCCAAAACCTGACATGAACGTGTGTACAGGCTTGCTTACCACATATAAGTCCCTCCATATTGTAGCCCACTCCCGCAGTGTGGTGGTAACCTCCTGAACCAGGGGCAGCTCAGTGGGAATAACCGTCTCCTTTTGCCTGCAGTGAGTGAACACATTTGATATAGTGATTCTGTGTCCTTTCTGCCCTTTCCTCTCTTCACTGGGACACTGTCAGTATTAAACATGTTGCCTGTTATCAGAGTAAATTCTTTTTTCTTTTCACTGCTTTGTTCAAATGCTTTAGTCGTAATTCTATGAAAAAGGAGGGGGGAAAAAAGATCAGTTCAAGGTTCTCAGTTGAATTCAAGGACTTTGAAGTTCTGGGTTTATCTTTTTTGTGTTGTGCAAGCGAAATCAAAGAAGACAGATCAAAATAAAACAGTGCCAGAAGATGTGCAACAACACACACACACAAGTCACATCATATCAAGTTCAGGTCTTTCCACCGAAACAACCTCAAAGCCCAACAAGTTTGTCAGTAAGTCAGAATATAAGTTGGGAGGACAAACTTCTCATCTATTTGTTTCCTATTTGATCTGTGATGCTGTGCTCAGCTCAGTGCATCTTTAGCAAAAAGATTCTTATTGCAGTGATAATAGTAGTAGTAATAATAATAATAATAATAATAATAATGTAATCTTACATACAAATGCAACAAAAGTAAAAGCAATATTGTTGCTTGTGAAAATGTGTCATTCAAAAGCAGAAGCAGAGAAGTACGAACCCATTGCCCTCGACTGTGGCCTCTTTCAGGTGTATATAGCAGGCAGGAAATATGCCCTAGGAGAGGAAGTAATCACAATGCAAACTGCATTAAAAAAAAATAAAAAAGGTACAACTCGGCCAGAACAGCTAAAAAACTGAACCTCTTAGTCACGGATATGAGTGTGCAAATCCTTTGTTTACTGGCCTTTACTCACCTTTTTGGATTTTCTCCTCAGCCTGTGCCCTCTGTACCAGTCTAATGGAAAACAGAATCATGTTACATGTAAGCTGCTTTTCCAATACATAGTACACAAGAGGAATAAAAACACCACAAACTCAAAAAGACCTTGGCTAAACATTTTTAACATGGTTAACAGTTCCATTAATGAAGTTGGGATACAGAATGACATTAAGTTAAAAATAACGACACTGTGAATATATAACATGCCTTAAACACCAGCAGAAAAAGTGAAGAGTGGAACACACAATCATTGCTGATATATCTTATTGAACACACGTACAAAGATTGGGACAAAACAAAAGAGGTACTGGTGATGACAGGAAAATAACGTCCGACATCGGCGTGTCAGCTCTGATCACGCGTCATCAACCTGCTCTCACCTTCATATGTCTCAAGTATGTGCACTGTGTCTCCGATCTGCAGCGACAGCTCCTCCTCTCCTCGGGCATCGTAGTTATAGATTGCTGGAGAAAGATGAGAGGGGACAATATAAGAGGAGGAGATATTACAAGAGGAGGAAAAAGGCAATAAAGCGTTTGGCTCCCTTGTGGCGCTAATTGTGTGCCATTGCGATGTGTAGTAGAGGCATCACACATCCACAGGATGTCCACCCACACAGTCTGACACAGCGCCGGTCGGGCCTGGCACAATCGACGCTGTAATATCAACACATTTCTGCCACCCATTGAAAAGAAACCAATAATAATGGAGGATGCCAAAACAGCAATATTGCCGATGGTAAACAGATTTGCTCGGAATTACAGGATGGAGACAAAGAGATAATAAAAGACAAAACAAACAGGTGAATGAATAAGTTTGTGTGGTTCTCTGGTCAACACTACGAAAGCAGATTTTTTTGGGGGGGATGCTAAATGAACAGGAATCAATAAAGCACATTACAGGTGCTCCCGAAAGTGGTTGGTAAATCATCACACACATCTTCTGGACAGTTAAGTTTTCATCCACTGCATAATAATTCATTTAAGATTGAATACAATTTAAAAACTACAACTACTAAACCAAAGACTAAAACATCTAGTGTTTGAACTGTAACACCTTAAAAGTCCCATTCGAAAGGATTAATGTATAGTCCATAATATAAGTGGATAACTGTGGACATATGTATGTGTGTATGTGTGTGTGTGTGTGTGTGTGTGTGTGTGTGTGTGTGTATGTGTGTGTTGTGGTGTTATGAAAACCGTCAACATTCCTGGAAATAGTAGACTTCTCAATAAATCACTCACTCAATAAAGAAGTGTGTGGACTGCATGTTATTCTAGATTTACCGAGTCGATGCACGGTTTTCTCTCTGGTGCCGCTGATTCAACAGAAAATATTCACAAAGCACTTCACATCTTATGTCACAGCCCCATCCACATGTCAAGGTCACATTATAACATCAATAAACTCCTGACTGGTGACACTTGTTTTCTCATTCAGTGACAGATTAACAACATGTCGCTGTCAAACCAGCCATGACGGATACATGTCTTTGAGAAATTCGACAAGGGCCCACACACACACACACACACACACACACACACACACAAGTGCACATAAAACCCTATACCCAACCTATACACTGACAGCTTGACAGGTGGCGGTGTTGAGAGGACACCTGCAGGAGGAAATGACACAAGTGTGCGTCTGTCTGTGTGTACGCATGTCCTGCTGAGTGAATGCATGCAGGGCCGCTTCAACAGAGGTTTCCAGAGGTGAATGATGGCTTAATTAAAAAAAGACCCCCACCGCAGGCACTGGAGCCTTTCCAGCATGCTGATGGTACATCAAGTGAATCAAGCGCACCCACAATCACCTGCCGCCAAAAGAGACGATTATATGTTATTTCACCATATCAGGTGGCACACAGTAATGATTTTTTTGTTACCATTTACCTCTAAAGCTGTTTTGGAGAGCAATTATTGAAAACAAAGCATTTTTGTTTTTGTCACTTTTGCTACTGAGGTGAAATTGTTTTATGTATTCTACTACAAGAGTCTTTCCTGTCACAGATCATCTTAAAGTAAGTAAAGTCAACCATTTGACTTTTTCTTTTCTTTTGTATTCTACTTTGTGTGTTTTGTTTTTTACCTACTGGTCAGACAAAGGTAATTCAAATATTTTTCCCGATATTTGCTATTATTCATTCTACCAATTAACCGACTGACTGAAAAAATACCCCCCAGATTATTAGGATTTCTGATTCTGAGGGCCAAGAGTGATTTGTGTCACATCAAAGTTACAAAGGCTGCTCTGATTAGGGTTAGGAATTCCAATTAGCAGTACAGTATGTGTCAGTTGTAAGAGGTCGGACAGTCTATGAAGGTAATATACTGTAAGGCAACTTATTTAAAAAAAAAAAAAAGGGTCATCGGTCAAGTAGACCCTCACCGACACTGACTTAGAGGCATATCATGGGATGACTGCTGAACACCACCACAGAGCCTTAAACATGACAGTGCAGTTATCCAATACTTCTGACAGCCTCTCACAGTGTGTATCTGATGTTCACTCAGCATGTATAGCATTATTCAGGCAGCACTTACTGGAGGGCATGAAATGCTATGTGTGGCCCGTTTATTCAGCCCTGTGTTGTTTTGTCATCAAAGTGAACGTGCGTATACACGTGCATGCCCACAATGCATTTTGCGATCCCCAGAACAATCCAACGAGCCCAGCGAATCCACCAGAACACGAGCCATGAGCTGACAATGGAACAATGACCCCGGGAAATGAATACAGCGCTAACACACTGGGATACAAAAGGTATCTACAGGGGGAGAATAAAACAAAACAATCAGAAGGGAGGTGGGATTAATCTGTGCGCAGGCATCAGAGAGCACTCTGGTCTCTGGACAGCAGTGTGGACTCAATTAAACCATCATTAAAAGTAGCCTGTAAAGCCATCAACTGCTGCATCTGTGTTGTTTGTTTGGAACTGGGTCACAGGTCCAGCTGATTCAGCATGTTATCTAAACGACAGGTGCTGAGAGGGAGCATCCGAAACAAGCAGCTCTGATAGAGACGTAAAGCTTCACTTTTCATCAGAAAATTGAAACTCTGCCCCTGTGATCACAGCCACTGAGACTCGGTCTCATATCAAACAAATGGGAGCTGAGAGAAGCGGAGACGATTCTCACTGGGCACGAGGTGTAATCACAAAATGAACACAATGACACCCTGGGAAGATGCTGAGCAAATGACAGCCATCAAACATAACATGTGAGGCAGTGATGGTGCAATTTTAACACAGGAACCAAAGTGAGTCTTGTCACGTGGGGGTCAAATGACAGCTCTGATTACTCATGAACCTGTATTTGCATACCCACGAGTAAACTGGTGTCATTTCGGAAGCAGAGAGGGAGAGAAAACCCATCAGGAGGAAGAAGATGAAGAGGATGAGGATGAGGAAGTGGACCATATTCTCCCTGCAGCACAGCATGCAAATGATTTTCTGGATACGTGATAAACAGTAGCATCTGCCGGGGGGCTCATTACCATATATAACCTCTTGCATAAGTCTGTGCAAACTCAGAACATTATCATCAGAGGAAACGAGTGAGGAATCAGATTACAGACCTATCCACTTAGCCGACGTAATTCTACGCCCTCTCCACAATTATAAGCAGCCTCATCTAAACACTGGACTGATTGTAATTCTACACTTCGGG
Organism: Nannoperca obscura; assembly: GCA_036024295.1. NCBI lineage: Eukaryota > Metazoa > Chordata > Actinopteri > Centrarchiformes > Percichthyidae > Nannoperca > Nannoperca obscura. Next base: position 1,052 of record JAVQJL010063425.1, on the reverse strand, counting down.
CTCACTAATAACCTGCACTAATCCACGCAGAGTATACAGTAACATATCATTACACTCAGAAGAGAATACAGTATGCTGATGAAGGAGGGGTGAGAAAAAAAGGCAGAAAGAGAAGTGCATAGAGAATACTCAGTGGAAAGAAACTGAAGCTCTTGATGTTTTGTATGAAGTCCCTGTGGGCTGCAAGCCCGCAGAGAAAGCTAGCCAGGAACTCCTAGACAAGAGGCAGAATAGAGCATGAGGCAACTCTCAGTCTGGCTGGGCTGGGCTTTTAAAGGCAGAAAATCCTGCAATTTCTTGCAGCAGGTGGATGCCGTCAAGGGCCCCTTGTTTAGCCACATCACATTTCTGCAGCAACTAAGTCTGGCCAGAGTGATAGAGACTACAAGCGTCGGCATCTGCTAGTCTCTTTGGTGATACCACCACTGGGATCACCAATATCTGATTTTTGTTTTATACACGTGGTGGCTTCAAAGTCAGTTCCTTGGTGATTAATAAGTATGTGTTTGAGGATTAAAACCCTCAAAAAAGATGCAACATTTTAAACTGTTGAGCTGATTCTGTGACGCTTCAAATCTGGAGTCTATGGTGTGTTTATGTAAGTGAAACAGACATATGACACGTCATCTGATTTCAAAACTGAGAATGATAATGTGTTGATTCTTTGGTACACACTTAATTAAGAAGTTGTATCTTCCCAATGATGCCTACTGGTTTTGCCTTGTTTTGTGCTAGAGCCAACAAAAGATGGTGGATTGTGAATTGTGTGACTCTGAGTAATCTTACATACAAGGCAAGGCATATGAATTTAATACAGTGCGTATCTTGAATGGGGAGCTCAATAAGCACACCGCAGAACGCCCTTTACCAGACAGCAGGATTGAATAGAGATTATTACACTCCAGCTGCACTATGGGTCTCCAAGGCAAGACGGAGGGGTCACACACACACACACACACACACACACACACACACACACACACACACACACACACACACACACACACACACACACACACACACACACACACACACAAAAAGCATATCTCTCA